>WPIO01000430.1:0-47684 GCA_009760855.2 Cristatella mucedo
AAGCAGATCATATGAAACAGCTAAGCTCTTATCCGTGCTACTACAAGGGTAGAGCAAGTGAAGCTCCTCGCGGAGAATAAAACCTTGCGACGTATCCAGTCCCGTAGCCAAGCTATGGCACTGTGAGCTAGAGCTGAGTGTCACAGTTAAGCGCTTTAAGTGTACAAGACATGTACTGCAACCGGGATTGGACACTATCAAGAGCCATGGACAGCAAGGCGAAGCCACGACGATGCAAGGAGTCCGAAAACTAAATGTTACGGAATGGTGAAATGATTTGCAGGTCAAGGATGAGTGGTCATGCAGGCCAGATCACTGAACAGTGGATTGAAAAGTTTGTCTGCCTTCTGATAGTAGAAAGTATCGAGCGATCGACCCCCCCGAACTGCTGCAAGCATGACTTCCTTCACCTTCCTTTAGGAAAATCTTACAAGATTTCAAAAAATGTTAGTATCAATAATAAAAGAGCTCACCTGCAGACCCAATAATAAATGCCTTTGGTCTTCATCGGGTTGAGCAAACATGCCTAGGTATATTATTATGGATATATAATATATAATATATATATACTATATATATATATAATGCCTTGGCCATTCGGCAGCTTCAAAATTATGATCGTGTAACCTGCTAGGACAATTGAGAACGACAATCGGTGTAACTGACGAGGTTTTGGTGTCTTTCGAATAGTACTTGCCCGATCGTCACCAGTCGTTGTCAAGGCTTATTCTTTAGAACTGGCAGCTGCTGAGTTTCATAAGTGCCTGTTCTCGGTCCATTGCTTTTCTTCATCTATACAGAGTTTCTGGATAAGACAATTGAGGCCTGCGGTATCGGCTATCACTTCTATGCCAACGACACTCAGCTGTACTTGTCATCCCAACAATCAGAATCAGATGTAATGGCTGATACACTGAACGCCGAATGGCAGACATTAAATCATGAGTATCGGCCAATTTTCAAGCTCCAGGATGATAAAACCAAACCCTTAATAAGATTTATGGCTAGAAATTTGCTGCCTTAATTGGAGAGTTGTATAGCAACCATCACTCGTCAGGTGCTCATAATTTAGGTGCCCTCTTTGACGAAGGCTTGCTGTTTGAAAACAAATTGTGCTCATAAGATCGCCTCCACAAATAGCCATCATGGTCGATCCATGTACAGGATTAGGAACTACTACCACAGTGACTGGCAGAAAGTTTTGCTAGCTCTTTGGTTGTGTTTAGACTGGACTACTGCCACTCAGTATAAGCAAGACTATCAAATAAAAAGAGCAAAATGAGCCTCTACAAGTGGTTATGTTTTTTGCTACTAGGCTAGTCTTTAAATCCAAGAAATTTAGTCCTGCATAATATTTTTCAAAGGGGCTGAAATGGCTTCCGGTTGATCAACAGATCCATGCAAAACTCGAACTCTGACCTACAAAGCTTGCCAAAGCTTGGCTCCTTCATACCTAGAAAAACCAACACATCAGATTCAGCCCCACTGTGCCTCCAGGTCCTGTCAGGACAATTAAGTAGCTATACTATTCTTTCGCTCAAAGACTAAGTGAGAGAAGCTTTTGTCCTTCGGGTCTTAGACCATGGGGCTCACTTCCACAAGTCTTGTGTAATGACATATCTCTAATGCTGCTGAGTCTGACATTAGTCATCTTGCAGAGCTACTTCTACGACACTCACTTCTTCGACTGCTCTCCGGACTCAGCTATGCTTAACACTTTCTCTTTGTCGTGTGAGATGAAGTCTTTAAGTCATACTGTAGCTAATAAACTATCGTATGCACACCAAAACTTACTTAGGCTTTAAGTGTGCTACAGAAAACTTCCCAGGGTGACAACCACCAAGTCTTTGAGGAATTAAGTTATACACAGAAACATACATGCATACACACGCGCAGGCGCGCGCACGCGCACACACACACACACACACACACACACACATGCATGCATGCATAGGCGGGCACATAAATACATAGACACGCATGTATGCATATATGCAGAACACATGCATACCACATTCCCACATCCAAGGCTCACTCAATACATGATTGATTAATACTCACCTCTAGTATCAGGTCACCCACGTTCAGACTGCCACACTGATCAGCCGTGCTGCCAGGCACGATGCTCTTGACCAATATTCCTGTCATGGCATGGTCTGACAGACCAGTCAGCGTGTCAAGCCTGCCACCTGGCAGAACAAAGTCAAGCTCAAATGCAGCTCTATTTAAAAGAGTTATTCGAGAGTATGAGCAAGGCACTCATTCACAAATGCCACGGCCAAAGAAATGCGAAGAGGAGTGCTAGATAATGCCCGCCGTTTCGTGAGTACAACCAACAACCCATCGTCATACCAACAGCACCAGATAATAGAGCGGCTATTGCAGTACGACGTAAGCAACGCACTAAGCATGCAGATGGATGGCACCCATCACTTCTGATAAAAAGTGAGACGAGAAGCAAAGCAGTGCTGGCCTCAATACATACCAGATCTGGTCGACAAGCACACGGTGCAAGTCACTGCCTACGGAAACTCATAAAGAAGCCATCACTAAACCAGGAGAATGTTTATAACTTCCGCCCAATCTTCATCCTGCCATTCCGATAATAATTTTGATCAAAGATGCTTGGGAGGGTTGTGGCAGAGCAGCTAAACTCTTCGAGTTTCAGTATTAAGTTCAAGTAAGGAACTTGTGAAGAAAAAAGGTTTCAGTTAGGATTTCAATAAAACCCTCCACAGAGTCAGTATTAATATGATCGTACAATGACATTCTCGTGAATGTTGACTTTGCAGTTTCTCGGCTCGGCACTTAGTACCATTGGTTCTCAAACACTTGAGTGCCTATAGTCTCACCTGGGCATCACTGGCCTTACATCCAATGGTTTAGATCAGACATTAGGGGGAGATTTCAGATCGTAAGAGATCAATGGCCAAAGGTCATCAGGTCACCTTTAAAGTATTATGTACCTCAGACATCTGACCTTGGTTCACTTCTTCTCATAATGCATACTATCCCTCTTGCCGGTGTGGTCATCAAGCAAGCAAAATCTAGGCTTCCATTCTCATGCAGAAGACACAGCTGTATCTGTGCTTTGAACCATCTCTGCATTCAGCATCCCAACCCATATCGTCCATTGCAGCTTAGATATTGCTGACTTTCCAGGAGGATGGTAGAAAACTTTCCCAAATTGAGCGACGATGAAAACCAACTGAATAATTATGGGCAAACATATTTTATGTCACTCAGAAACTAGCATCTCGACGTCTTGATCTAAAAAAGACCTTTCCCTAGAGACCAAATAAGCTGCACAGTAAAGTCAACCGGCTTTCAGTTACCTATCAGTGCAAATATTAGGACGTGCTTGGATAAGAATACCACAGCCAAGTGGAACCATGCATTCGTGACAGCATACATACTGAGCCTAGAAAGAGATTCAGTTCTCATAAGCTGCTCTACAACTGGCTAAGCATTTAAAATGATGACCGAGTGGCAAGGTCGTCAACACAAATTAGCAGGGCTCTTGGAGTCTTTGAGCTTTGAAACGTTCTGCAGCCAAGTATCGACGGTCCAAAATCACCAAAAGTATTCATTGGTGGGGCAGAGTGACCAGCCAGCTTGAATGGCATGAGCTTACGAGACCCTCTCTTTACTGACAGTCGACAGATACACTGCAAATTTCACTTTCAAGGCATTTCTTGCATTCTCTTGAAAAATAAGTAGGCTCTGATAGCAACTCCAAGATTTGAGAAATAATAGACAAACCTGACTCTAGCTCAGTCATGGGTTTCAATTAATAGACAGGCACAAGAGGAAGCGTCTCTTGGGACACTTAAGTAACCGGTGCACAATGTCCCGGCTAATAAAAAAATGCAGGGTAAACTTGCAGCCACGCTTTCGTAGCAACGCCCTTATCAGCATTATCTGTAAACTCGAGACGGCTCAGTGACCAAGCTAAACTATGGTGTGCAAACCCTTTTATGAGGCTGGAGGGGTCGAGATGCACAGCTGTAACACAGCAAGGATCAAAGACATACCGACAATGTTTATGGTACAGCTAGGATCATCAAAGACATACCGACAATGTTTATGCCAAGACTGGTGAGAGGCTTTCGCTCGAGGACGACGACATGCGGTTCGGCCCACACTTTCTGCAGCTGATTGGCAGCTGCGATGGACGACGTCTGAGACGGTGCCACAGCAGCCGGGGCAGAAGCATGCTCCCCCACAGCGGCTGGCGCTGCTGCTGGCTCCTTGGACGTGGACGGACTATAAGGAGAGCATGGCTTCATATGAGCATATGAGCACGAAAGTCATTTACTATTGTGTGCACAGAAGCAATAGAATGGCATCACTTAAAAATATACACGATGCCAAGCAGGCTAGTTTGATGCTAAATTAATTGTTAGGTAGAACTACAGGCTAAGAACTAGAACTGCTACTAAACTAAACTAGACTAATGCATCAAACTGCAACTAAACTAAACTAAACTAGAATAATTGTTAGGTAGAGGGGCCATCAAGCCGGCAGCAGCAGACACGTCTACTCGTATCCGGTTTGACAGTGGGAGAGGTTTGCTTGCCTCTAGCTTTAGGGAGAAGTGGATGCCACCCTGCCCTCCCCCAAAGACGAGAGACAGACAGAGAGAGACAAGAGACAGAGAGAGAGACAAGAGACAGAGAAGGCAAGCCATACTATCTTTGTTCTAACACTACGAAAGTCCACAGGACTCACACCACCCGGCAGCTGCATTTTCAACTTCACTTAGCTGATGCTCTGCAGTAAATTACTGATTTCCTAAAGTTCACACACAGCTATTCTAGAGTCCAACTTGGGATGCCTTATGACCAGCCAATTTGTATAGGTGCGAAACCACCACCATGCTGTCGCACCCCAACCGGAGACTGGGAGGAATGAATGACAAATAGGGTCATGTAACCGTATCATCACTGCACTAGACACTTTCTGCCAGACTCCACCCTAAACAGATGACAATATCCTCTCCTCTCACTTTCTTCATGCTCCGAAGTAACCTACACGACACCAGCGACTATCCAACAGCACGCACCGCACACGGGTCCAATACAGTCGTCGCAGACTCACAACCCGTACGTGGGGGCTTCATCCAACGACATCTACTCTCCAACTGCCGACTATGGCACATCTTTTTCAGCGGTCCCGAACTGCTACTTCTATGCTACTCACTACCTCAACTGCTCTCCTAACTCTGCTATGCTTCCCACTTTCTCTTTGTTGCGTGAGACGAAGTCTGTTGGCTACCGAATGCGTACCGAAAGCCACTTAGGCTGTGAGTGCGCTATACAAAACTCTCCTTTGTAACACCCACATGGTCTTTACGACTTTGTGGAGCTACTGACGGAGATAAATATACATATATCCATCCATCTCTCTTCGGCGTACCACCTTGCTCCCCCACATTCATAACTCGCAGGACTAAGATGGACGAGCAAAAAAAAAGAGGGAGGGGAGTGGAACGAGAGAGTGGGGGGGGGGGAGAAAACGGAAGGAGCTTCAGGTTCTACAGGATAAAGGACAGAAGTAAAGTCTTGATACGGCAGCACTTGCCAGCCACCTGCCAATAGCCTTCCAGCATCGACCAGTGCTACAAGCCAGCGATCGGGTGCTGCAGCAGCCAGCAGAACCAGCACTCGAAACAAGGAGCACTCGAGAGTGGCCAGGTGCCATGAGGGGGGCTCGTGTCACGGAAGTGTCTCGCTCAGCGGCTCAGTTGGCCATTTGAAGAAGCAGCCAAAGCCAAAGTCTAACTCGGTGGCGTGCCTGCTCAGCGATGTACACGAGCGACAGTCTTGCTGTAGAGTTGAATCGAGTGAGCGCGCTCGACTACAAGCCCAGACAAAGCAAATGCACGCCATCAGCGACTATCGCGGTCGACACGAGCAAGCTCAACGAACATCTAATAGAAACAGCACGATGCAAGCGACCAGGCCTCGACGGCGGCAACTGCCGAAGCGTCGCGCCGAGCAGCCACACTAAGCCGGCCGCTACTGAACCGCAAAAGCGCTGCAGAGTCGGAAGACCCGACGGATGAGAAACTGGACCGTCAAACGCTGAAACTGGACCGGCATGGAGCGCCTCGAGCCTCGTGCATGTCAAATTGCGTACACGGCAACACGAACGACAGGCAGAGGGCTGTCCAGCAGCCGCCGGGGCTGGCAGTGCACGAGCTGCGCTGCCGGCTGGCAAAAATCGCAACGCCGACACCGACAAGCATAAGCACAAAAGCAGTAAAGTCTCGGTGCCGGCTGCAGAGCCCGACACCGAAGCGAGCATCCCAGGGCAGAGGTGACTGAGCGACGACCACAAGCAGCCGAGTGAGCAAGCTGTGCACGCACGAACATGCCGGTGACATGCCGCGTGCCAGCATTTCTCTCCCCCCTCCCGCTCGCTAGCCGTTTCATCGGTTGCCACAAAGCAGTTGGGCAAAAAGAACAACAGCAATCCATCCATGGCTGCCGAGCCCACCCGGCGCTGGAACGTGGTAGACGGGCAAGACCGGGCACTCGGCCAGTCACTGCCACAGGATTGTACTGCGACAGGACAGACAAGCACGCAGGCGAACGGCCTGGCACGCCGTGCACTTACCGGTAGAACGAGGGAAAGGTCCTATCGGCGAATAAATCGCTTTCTGTTAGGCAGCGGTCAGAGTAGCCCGGTCACGCTCACGGCCGCTACATGGGGGGGGCTCTTCGGGAGAGCCGACGGGGATGCCCCCTTTGACTGGAAGACCCAGCATCGCAGCTGCTGAGCAAACCAGAGCAAAAACCGAGCACGGAGAGGACCCCTGCAGCTCCCGACCACAGAGAATTTATTAACTATGCGCCTCGGCCACGTAAGCTCACAGCTGCAAACGAACCGTCACTTGCTCGGCAGCTCACAGGAGTACAGACTGCTAACGGCATCGGGATACTTGAGAAACAGGTAATGACCGCAGCCATCAACGGGCTGAACGAGTATCATTCGGGCAACGTCATTGCACCTTGCCTCTGTCTAATTTAGCCGCTAAACTCGCCGGTTCCCAAACCACCTTACCACTGGCGGCATACGTGCATACGTGCTGCATGTGTGAGTGCGTGTGTTGTGTGTTTTGTGTGTGTGTGTGTGTAAGTGTGTGTGTGTGCTCATGTTCGCATGCAAGCATTCGAGCCTATATGAACATGTATGTATAAGGCATGTCTGTAGGTGCTTTTGCATGCTGTCGACTAAAAAAAGCGTCATCGGTGTCGAATTAGTTGGTTCCAGCCGGATTCGGGTGATGTTTGATGGCAAGATCGAGTTCGAACCTCAACGTGTACAAGCGATAACTGCTGTATGCAAGACTCTCAGTGGCATTGCTGAATTCATACGTAATTTAATCAGCACTTACAGTTAGGATGAGGTTTTCAAAATAAAGAACCTCAAAAAAGCACCTCGGGGCCACTAGCTTCTGCACCAAACATAACACAGGCACGACTACTGGTCACCGTTTATGCATGCGGCATGGCCTGGCCAGCGGTTCAGCAGGCACCGACAGAGTATACAGGCACCCGACTGCCGGCAACCTAATGGTACCTCATGACCGTCGCCATTAATAGTTAGCAAGCAGTGCTTAACTGGTGGTCATCAGCAGCAGGCCGAGCTTAGTTCTGGTCAAGAAGCAGTCCAAGCAGATTAAGCACAGTTGGCCGAAGAGACCCAGCAAGAAGCGACGGCGCCGACGGCAGCTCGCGCAGGCTCTCGGCAGTCGTGCCCGTGCAGAGCTTGCTTGCATTACATGCCAGTCTAGTGTGCTGGCAGCTCAGACTAATTAAATCCCGAAGCCGAGCCGGGACAGTCAGAGAATTAAGAAACCAGGCGAAGCCGGTCACCCCTACAAACCTGCTAGGCCATCTGCTGCTGGCTGCAGCTCTGCACGAGCTAGTGGTGGCTACAAACCCGACCTAGAACGATTAACAGGCTGGCGAGCATGCAGCTCCGAAACACGAGCATCGTTATACAGTGAGTGGAGGTCACTAAAGGCCAGCCGTGTGCAGCAGCTGCATGGGTGGGCTGTGGTGATTCCGGCACGACCAGAGTGAGGACTGACTCCTGGCCGTTGCATCAACCAGTGATATCGACGGGAAGGGAAAAGAAGGCAGGTTTCTAAATAATAAATATAATTCACTGTATAGGACCCTAAGAGAACTTAATCTCCATCTAGGCACTTCATATATGCAGTAGGGCTCAAATCTACGACCTTGGTGGCCAACCAAAGGCGAGCACTGTACCACTGGTTGGGAGTGAGAAGTGAACGATGGCACGGAAAG
The DNA here is from genome assembly GCA_009760855.2 of Cristatella mucedo. Lineage (NCBI taxonomy): Eukaryota > Metazoa > Bryozoa > Phylactolaemata > Cristatellidae > Cristatella > Cristatella mucedo. The sequence goes on from WPIO01000430.1 coordinate 8,322, forward strand.
CCAAACGCCGAAAATTATGTGAAGGCACGTGTCAGGTGCAACATGATAAGATCGAAATAATCGAATATCCGAATAGCTAAAGAACCGGGAAATTGGAAGCTCTGCTCGGCAAGAAATGCCAATCCAAAGGTGTTCTGACACTCTCAAAAATGGCTGCTGCCACTGTGATTGCCAGTGTCGCTCACTTCGTCATTGCTCGAGAGGGCACAGATGCTGGCAATCTGCCAAATTTCACACTGGGTCAAACGAGAGGCTATACCTGCTGCTTGGCACCGGGACAGCTAACGATGGCAGCAAGGTCAGAGGTTAGTAAAAAAAAGTGTTTGCTTTGGCAGATCAGTCCAATCCAAATAAGGGCCTGCGACTTCCCGTGCAAGACACCTGAGCACACCTCACAAAAAGGATGCAGCAGGCCATGCAGCCCACGAGGCCCACCTTGCAGCTGGCTGAGCTCGTACTGAAGGCTGCTGCTGAGACGTGCTCTCTCCACTGACGCCGCTAGCCTGATTTGACGCCGATACCAGCTTCACTGTGTCACGATGAACGATTGCATCTTCGGCGGGTATATATCGCATACTGCAACGGTCACAAGGTCACACCTGAGAAAGCTTCCAGACAACCAGAGTTCACTCACAATCGGCAGCCATGTGACAAGCAAAATGAATGAAAGCACTAATGAGCCCGACTAGTGCACACATGACCTTAGGTTAGCAGATATGAATGGGTTGCCATTTCAACAGCCGCATCAGCCATCAGTAAGCAGTGCCAATGTACGGATGCATGACAAACACCACATCCAAATATTGAACACGCAACCTCACAATGCAAAATATGCGCATTAAAGCAACTCGTGGAAACATATGTAAATGCATTTCGATCAAACTAAGCAACAATATTCCAGGTCTTAACTTAATCTTATATGTGAGTCCTGAGCATATATGTAAGAGAGAATGTTTGAAGCCGGTATTATGAGCTACACTAGCTTTATTTTCTAGCCTGATTCACTAGCTTCTTGAGATTCAAGCCTTCCAGCAGAGACGACTTACAGTCTATGTATCTTTAAGTGGGGATAAAATAAGCAATCAATGCCACCCAGAGACCGAGGGACCAGTGAAGTTGTATAGCATTCATTAATTGGCATTGGTCTAACCACAAGATAATTCACAATCGACAGAACTTCCAGCAAGAAGGGATTTTTCCTTCAAACTGTGTGCTGCAAACATGTGCAAGCACACACACACACACACACACACACACACACACACACACACACACACACACACACACACACACACACACACACACACACACACACACACACACACACACACACACACACACACACACACACACACACACACACACACACACACACACACACACACACACACACACACACACACACACACACACACAACTATGATGTGTGCCCCACTTGCACAGCACAGAGGTGTGTGCACGTGTGTGTGTGTGTGTGTGTGTGTGTGTGTGTGTGTGTGTGTGTGTGTGTGTGTGTGTGTGTGTGTGTGTGTGTGTGCGTGTGTGTGCGTGTGTGTGCGTGTGTGTGCGTGTGTGTGCGTGTGTGTGTGTGTACGAACTTAAGCTTTCACAGCTAACAGATGAATTTCGATGATCACGAAGAAGACTCAAGCAGAAAAAATAAGATCTGCTTACGGTCATACACACAATATTGTGATAGCAAGCCGGAAGGATGCAATCTCAGGGAAATATTTAACTAAAAGAATATGAAACCTGAAAGGAAATGATTGAGCCAAGAAACTACTCCTTATTTCCAAATACAGAGCAACCGGAGGCCAAGGAATGCAAAACGAAAAAAATGGATTTTACCCGGAGAGGGAACTTGCAATCACTGGGGTACCGCTTCAGTGTTCTACCTATTGAGCTATGGAGATTACTGTTCATAATGTGCTCAAAAATGGTTATTAAGCCCGGGCTTTAAATCGTCACTTAAATCGCTTACTACTGTGGTCGAGATGAACTCCGGCGCAATGTGTCAATGAATGTTTCCATTTATAACTGCAAATTTTGGCACAAAGTGCAACCCTTCAGCCTGCTCAGGTCAGCAACCAAAGAGTGCATACTCTGCAGGACTTTAAATTTTGTCCATGCAAGAGGGAGAACCCCTAACAGCAGTCTGCAAACACGTCCTTGGCAACCTGCAAATGACTCAAATATGAAAGTGTGCCCTTTAGCAGTGGATGCAAGGAAAGCAGTAATTTCAAAATATCGAGCAAACTAAGGCCATCTGCTGGAGGACTGAACGCCGAAAAAGAATTTCACCTCAATGAAAGTCGTCCAATCCGTCTCCCTGACCTCCAGTGACAGACAGACAGACAGACAGAGACAGAGAGAGGGACAGAGAGAGAGCTGAGGACATTCAAAAAACCTACACCATGAATGTAGCCATTGCTATTCACTTCATTGAATATGCTTGAAGGCCTCTTATCTCAGTCACTCTATCGGCATCTCATACCAGCTACCTTTGAAGTTACTGCAGGTGCAAGCATGGGGCAGTTCCAAAGACGAATGGTCTAATGATTCGTCCAAGGGGATAGCATTTGCTAGCACCACAACACTTATGAGGTGCTCAGCTTCCCGATCATCGGTAATGGGTACACACTTGTGCCTTTCATAGCCATCCGGCAGTGGTGCGGTAGAGCCGCCATACCTGATGTCTGTGCCGAGCAGAGCAGCCCGCCGGAGGATCGAGCGTGCCTGAGCGCTTGAGGCATGGCGAAGGCTCTCGCCGTTGATGGCCACCAAGTAGTCGCCGGCTCGTATGCGGCCGTCCTTTGCTATCGCACTGCCGTCTTTCACCTGCTTCACGAGGCAGCCATTGATGCCATCGTCCACCGAATCTAGCGTCACACCTGCAGAGGTAATAATAGTGAACTATTGTATCAACTGCATACTGCGACAGAGTGATTGAGGCGTTAGTCGAAGATGAACATCCATACCTTTGGTTAAAACGCCGCTCGTTGTGTGCACGCAGGCAAGCAGATGTGCATGTGTATGCATACGTAAGTGTTATGTGCACGTGTCTGCACATGTGGAAGCGTGCAAACCCATGAGCACGTGTGTTTGCGAACGCATAAGCACAGATGCCGACCAGCAATCATAAAGTTGAACAAACACGTGCATCTCTCGACATCGATGCAGATCTACTATGCTGCAGCTTGCTCGAAAGAAAGTAAAAGAAAGAGAGCATGCATGACGACATGTCGGCAGAGCAGGCCACCTAGATGGCTACTGTGAAACCTCGTCTTTCGAGGTCAGATGCTCGGCACCGGAAGAACTGGCTGTCCACTCACCGATTTGGTCGTCGCCCTTCTTGAGCTTTATCAGCCGCTCCAGAGCAGACGGCAACGAGATGGCACCGATCGGACCGTGCACGTCGGCACTTTTGCTTCGAAGCTGACTCTCGTACTGGCCAACGGACAGCGCTGTGGCAGTGACCGCCTTTTCCTGCAAAGAGCCGAGGCAATTGGTGCCACTCATCGGGCACTGCTGGATGAGTGGCATGGAGCGGTGCCGTCGAGAGCCGGCCATTCAGAATGGCGGAAGGAGCAAGGGCAGATGACGGTGTGAAGGCAAACGACACTATAACGAGCTCTGGCCAATCTAGGCTGAAACAGGCCAGCGCGGCTCCAGTGACAGTGCTTGCTTGGCTGGTTGTTGCCCACCCAGCAGTCACAGCACCTGTGCGCCAAACCCGGCCTTAAAGCTAGACTATTCGGTATGGGCTAACAATAGCCCACGACTTTTCAAGGTTTATTTTCATAAATATCAGAAATCGATGCGATAGCAAACGAGCGAAGTTGACCAGGGCTCAAATAGCAAAAACAGCAGGCAGACGGCACCGGCAGACCCTAAACGAGAGAGTACTCTGCAAGTAGATTGGCCCGGCGCCTGAGAGGACCGGCTCGGCTGCATATATCCCTTGACAGCAGCAACCGAGCGATACCACGGCGTCGGCAGCCGCTCGAGCCGCTGTGCAGGTAGCTCAGAAGGCGGCACGCGGCAGCGGCAACCTTTGGTGACACTGTAACGAGAAAGCGAGCGGCCAAGCTTGAGCTGCAAGCACCACCGCTCCGAAGGGCTAAGCTATGAGGATGCGAGTGCATAGGCTCACGTGCAGCCAGGCGGCTACTACACGCATTAACTGTTGACCTAAGGGGGTAATCTACTGTCACTTGTAAGTACAAATACATGCCTCCAAAGCCAACGAGAGAGCTAGGGGTACAGAAATTAAGCAAGCATCAGGCGAATGTGCAACAACGAGTTAAGCAAGGCAGGCAGACAACCGAGTGCAACCAAATAGAATAAGGACACACTCGACTAGGCTTCTGGTGAGAAGGTGCCCCTTTTGAGCAGTTCAAGACCGAGCAGCCAATCATTCACTTCAATCACAAGAACACCGTGGACTGGGCCATCTAGAGGTTATTATAACCGATCACATGGAGGCGACTTCGAACACACGTGAGCCAATAGACATGCACATGTGTATACATATAAAAAAATGGAAATCTAAGCACCCGGGGTACTGTGAGCACCCACATAATACTGCTATATGATCCTTGTGAAACTGGAAGCCTGAACCAATGAAAAGTGCCCAGTAGCACCGTAAAGAGAAGAGCTAATCGGCTGCCGAAAGAGGGCAACGAGCTGAAATTTGAGTTCCGTTTACAATGGCAGTTGAATAACCCCAGCCCACTCAATAGGCATGCCATCTCTGCAGCTAAGTTACTGCATTTGACGGAGGGGCCACGGTCAGAGCCAGTGAGCATGGCAGAGGATGGCCCAGCCAATGAAAATAATGCAATTGTTGATGCTGTGCCTGTGGACATCTCATAGAAACAAAAAGTATCTAGGCATACCAGCACAACCTACCAACTATCGGGCTTAGTTGACGTTCAGGGTCTGAAGTCACTAACATAGACCAGCAGTCATAAACATTTTGAGCACATCCATGCTACACAGAGTGTCTAAGAATGAACTAAATGGCCTAAAGAATATTGAATATATGAGCAGTGTGGCTTTAATGTTCAATCCTATACTACTGCAATGTTGGCCAGTCATAAGATGCCATCGACTGCCTCTTGCACACTGCCTAGTACTGCATTGGCAGCTATTTCATATGGTCATAGCCCACTCTGAAAGCAGGAAGGAGAAACCAACTAAAACTCTACAGAAGAGGTACAAGAAGGCTCGTAGCACGTGCAAAACAATAAATGCTGTCTATACGGTTAAGCACGATCACTGCCAACAGGCACAGGCAAGGTTATAGCGATGCCAATGCTCTGGCAAAAGGCAGCCAAACCACAACTAGAGTCGAAAGAAGGGACATTCAGAAATTACCTGGCTCAGATGTGCTGGAAATAAGTCATCCATTGGGGGCAAACGATTCGGCAGTGGTGAAGTACTAACGAGCAATAGATCTGTGTAGTATCTTAGTGGCCGAGTGGTTAGAGAATAGTAGCCATCTAAGCTCTAAATGCCTCAATAAAAAAAGGATACGAGAAAAAAATACAAATAGAACTTACGTGTACATGTTGTTGGGTGGCTCCCAACTAGTAAATGTAAAAGTGAAGGAATGGTCGTCTGATTCTTGAGCCTCATTTATAAACTAGCTAAGCAACTAGTATCCCCACCTTGCAGTGAGCAATATAAGACTAGGCTTATGGCTTATGGCTTAAGGCTTATGAAGTTCGAGCACCCTACCTGGGAAAATATTGGGTGCCTATGAGTAGAAACCTTTGCTTTGCTTCACATATCTAGGAAAACTATTTCCAGTAGGTACACTGACCTACCATCTGCAATCTCACTATTCGAAAGGTGTTTTAAAACTAGCTATCTAAGTCTGTCATGAATACCGATTGTGCTCTGCTAAAGAATTACAGATCACTTAGTGACAAGTCGTATCTTTCACAATCAAGGAACACAAATTTATTGAGTGCACGAATCTCCTATAAGGGCCACTTGAACTCATGTCCCTCTGTGGTTGTAAATGTAGCAATGAGCTATGGGTCAGAGGAGGGGAAGAGAAAACATTATGAAAGGTGAGTACTTCGTGTGCATATGCCTGCTTACATTGTGCCTGCTGCTTTCGGATGCTACCACCTATCATTTGTAATGCTTTCTATACGGCATCTGTAAAGTGCCTAGAAAGAGGAGTCAGCTCTCCGAGGGTGCCATATAAATGTATTATTATTATCAGCAGCAGTACATATGGCACTGCCAACTCGGGGAGGGCAGGCCCATTTAGCGGCCTAGGCAAGCCTTTCCACCAGGTCAGCTATACACAGCATTCAAGTAGCTTGGCACTTGACGACAGAATGAAGCCGGTCACCGCGACCCTTTGCTGGCTAAAACGATTTAGCAGAACTGAGTCTATCGTAGGTCTACTCGAGCCAGCTACACAGGTGAAGTTGGGAGAGCTGAATATATGCCTCCAAGTTCAATTGGCTCGAAGCACAGCTGAAGTCCACAAATCACGCATCCCTTGTCAGCTACTAGTACGGCTCCCGAACAGCCACTGTAATCGCCTAGTGTTACTCTAAAGGTAGAAGTCCTCAAACTCAAGACTGCTTCATCTCATCTCCGTGACGCCTGCCAGTAAGCTGGGGGCGCTGCTCCAAAACAGCGTGTTATTGAATGAGCACATTGCACACACTGTCAAGTCGGCCAACTTTCTGCCGAAGGAACATTGCCAAAATTAGGGCCTGCTTCGATTAGAGTATGGCAGCAACTAGATCCCATATTTGTGACATTACCTCTAAATGACTACAAGTTTGTTTATATTCAGGAACCTTGGCCTCTGCCCTTAATCTGCTGCCAGCGGTGCAAAACGCGGCAGTTAGGCTGGTCTTTTGTTAACTTCGTACCGGCCATATTGCACCACTTCAATCTCAGCTTCACAGGCTCCAAATGAAGCATCAAATCGACTTCAAGATCCTCTGTCTGGCCAACAGATCGTGACATATTTTTATCAGGTATACCGATTCGACGTCCTTGCTCCTCCGAAGGGGTTTTAACACCACCAACTCCAGGGCTTCCAGACGTCTTGCTGTTACTTGCACTAACTTGTAATCTGTTGGTGATTGGGAGGGACTTCAGTTAGAGTGCACCAAAGTTTTGAACTTACTTCTGGCTTCCATCACCACCCACATTGACATGACATCATTTGAGTCTTAACTAGAGACGCATCTATTCCACTCGGCTTTCCAGCGCTCTAGTGAACTTGCCTTTTTCCTGTGCTTTGCGTGCTTAGCTGTGCATAATTCAGCGCATTTTACTAACCACGGGTCCTACTAACCATCATCTGTGAGCAACTTCTTGAAGGTTATTGCATGCTTATTTAAGCATGGCACTTATGTACTTTTCCATCCTCAACCCAGCAGGCACCCACACCCCTAACTGGTTTTTAATCCATGGTTATTATTTCTCTAGCAGTGAGCTGTAGAGCATATGGTCAGGGTAGAGAGTTGGTTCTCTTAGTGCTACACAAGTCGTTATTGTCATCATCGTCATCATATCATACTCAGCACCACCATACTTAGCATCATCATATTCATTATTATCATTATTGATCGCCTACCTTCTTGAGGCAGCTGGCTGGCGAAGACCAGTTTTTTGGATCCAATAGACCTGGAGGCACCTAGGGAGCTGGTTGCACCCGGGGAGCTGGGGGCACCCGGGGAGCTGGGGGCACCCGGGAAACTGGGGGGGGGGCCAAGAGAAGCTGGTGACATTTAGTGACCTGAGGCACATAGCGGATTGTAGTCAGGTCAGCCGAGCAGGAGGCAGCCAGACCTTCTAAGACCATATAATGCATAATGAACTAGCTGAAGACCCTTTGGCTACAGAAGAAAAGATCGTCTTTCTTGCTTCAGCTGACATGTCGGGCTGCTCAAATCATGGGATTGGCAGTGGCTACACTGTTCACTTAGTTTTTGCCGTCCTGATGTATCAAACACAAGGCATTGAATGTCAAGATGGCAATGTCCATGATACACAGAAACTAAGTGGCAATGTCGAAAAATGTCTAACATCCATAGCAGATGTGTGCAAGGTCAGGATTAGAAAAGGTTCAAGTTATGAGAAAACACGGCAAATACTGTAATTTGCATGTTTTTATCTGCCTCAAGACCTCAACGACTAAGCATGCCGGGGCTGCAAGTTGGGGTATCGCTCTACTTGCAAAGCTGTGCAGGAAGCGGCATCTCTCAATACAATGCATTGAAAAACAGTAAATATAATGGCTCAATGGAAAATGAATATCCGAGTTCATGTAGTACCAAAATGCGAGGCAGAAGCAATTTTGACAATATCAAAACCTCTATAGCATCCAAACGACCAGGCCAAGTCGGAGTGAATTTTGGGATACTATTCCCAACCTCATTAGCCTGAAAACAGCACCAGCATCTAAACCAAGTCACTACCAAGGCAACACAGCTTTTTTCTGAGTTTTTTTCTTAACAGGTATCCCAGGTAGCTACTTCTTTTCTCTTACTTGCTCACTTGTTTAGCTTGAAAATCAGCTCGGTGTTATTATTATTGGGACTTAAGGGGTCATTCTACCACTAGTTTTACAAAGTTGCAAAATATTAGAGGCATCTACTTTATATGGGTGGTATGCCACGATTTTGACAACCCCAGTTTACAGCCAAAATTAGTACCTCACCAAATGTATATCTCCATTGTCGGTGGTAATCGTGTTCAACTGTCGTAGCCGACCGGACATTGTCCTCTTACTTTCCTACTAAGCACTTTTAATAGCCCTACCGCGTGTAAGGTACCGAGGCAGGTCCGGACATCTAGATAAGGGTTCAGACACGTTTATATTGTTGATACATTTTACAGCTGAAAAGCAGCACACTTTCTGCAAAAATAGTCTATTCTAAAATATAGCTAAAAAATCAACGGAGATTTTAATTTTTTTTAAATGTTTCATTGTAACCCCAAAAAATTATGAACTTCAAAAATTATTAAAGCAGAGGTAAGATATAGCTTAAAAAGGCACGTCAAATAAAAAATAAGTCCTGATTCCGAAACAAGAGAGGTTGTTCTACCATTGACCTTCACTTGGAAAACATCTAAAAGAAAATAGGTCTTCCCTTAAACAATTCATAACATAAAATGAATCTAACTGAAGAATACCCTCCATTAACTGTTGCCTCGTCTAAGAAAAATATGAGCAATGTCGTATGAGAGTCTTCTTATTGGTTCTTGTAGCCGGCTTAGTTCCGCGAGTGGCTTTTACAGGCTACCCGAGGCAGTACTCAGAAGTTTACTTCTGGCAAATACACTCAAACGCAAAAGCATTTGGACGGTCTACGTGTGTTCAATCAGCAGCTTTTAAGCACCACTGGACCTGAGCCCGGATGTACGTTCTGTCTTCTGATTAGTGGATACCCAAGTACAAATAACTAAGTTAACGATGCAAGATTTGTAGAGTATGCCAAAAACTAGTGGAAACCCCTCCCAGTAATTGTCTTTAAAATTGTAGGCGGATATGGCCAGAAAAGAGCATCGAGAAACGACCCCTTCATCGGGTTCTGCCGGCACCAGAAGGCTGCACCCGAGCCTGAATCATAAGACCACCCCATTAAGCATTATTTTATTTTACCGGCAAAAGTCTATCAGGCTGAAGGTCGCCGAATTGTGAAGCTCCAAGAGATGAAAAATATAGCAATTTACAAGGCTGGAAACTCGTATGGTCAAATTGCCACTACTCAATCAATGCCGAAGAGTAAGATTTCATACAACGTGAAGAAGGTGAAGACTGGGAGCCCTGAAAATTTGGTCTCGGTCGGAATGGCCTCACGACACCACTAGGCGATAAAACCCGTCATTAATCATAACTGCCAGTTGCCTGTATTAAAGGACTGTTGGGCTTCGGCCCAAGCTCATGCTCAAAGTCTGCAAGCATCGTCTGGGAAACGAGTTGGCATTGATACCGTCAAAAGGCGATTAGATGAGGCCGGTCTGCAGTCTCGAGACTCAAAGAGCAAACTGCTTCTGTCCGTGAAGAATAGGGTGAGCCTTTACAGTGGGCCAAGCTAGAACCCACTGGGCTACTGAAAAATTTGAGTGGAGTTGTATGGAGTGACGAAAATATATTCACTCTTTTCGAACTGAAAGTGAAGGCTTTACGTTAGGCGGCGACCCAAAGAAGCCTACTACTCAACAAATGCATCGAGCCTACTGTCGAATTTGGCAAACAGGTGTCGTGGTATGGAAGTGTTTCAGCAAAAATGGCGATGGAGTCGTGCATCGAATATTAGGCATTCCGACCCAAGACTGTTATTTAGACTTTCAAATATTCGGACACCCAACTGCGATGGCACTTTGTGGACGAGATTATCTCTTCCAAAACGACAACGACCAAAAACACATCACCACCAAAGTAAAGTATTTTTAACAAATTATTCAGATCGGTTGCCCTCTTTTAGCTTGTAGACTGGCCAAATTCTCCGGACCCTAACCCAATCGAGCATTTGATGAATGAGGTCAAGCAACGGTTACAGCAGCTGGCCGTCCTTATCACATCCAACTATGAGCTTTTTTTAACACTTGCAGTGAGTCTGTGGCATCATAACTGCCAATGTTAGCAAGCATTTGATCCATTCCTGGGTGGGTCCGATTGGTCGTTTCAAATAAAGGAGGTACATCTTGGCAATAACTTGAAAAATTAGGTGCAATACTTGATAATTGCAAGAACGTGTTTCTTTTACCAATTACAACCTGTGCACATACTAGTGGTGACAACAACGCTCGACATTTTCTCAAAATGCAGGCGACTAGGCAGCCATCGTGGCGGTTGACCCGGCCGTCCAAATACTTTCGCGTGTGAGTATATATACTAAACTTCAGGTGTTGCAGTGATTATGATCTTCGTTTTTAATTTCACCATTTTGATTTCATTGACACGAGTATTCTAAAGATAAGAAAAGAGTAGTTTAAAAAGCAGCTAATGTGTGACATGTCATACAGGCACCCAAATATGACACTTAGCACATCTGACCTCCACGGACACCTAGAATTGTACGATTCGTAGCTACCATGAATGTGATGGCTAACGGTCCAACATAGAGTAAGCTGGAAGGATCAGCGCAGCAGAGCAAAGACGGGGATCATGCAAGAAGCAAAACATGCACAAGCTTAGTGAAGGTCTATGGTGCCATGCAGCGTGCAGCTGAGCAGCATGCCAGCAGCAGAAAAGGGGCCCAAGCACAGGCACACGAAGAAAGCTGCAATGCTGAGGAGCACCGACACATATGTGTGTACAGCAGCCTGCATGGCGCAAAATGCACTGACCTTCAGCTGGCAGTTGAGACTGGTAGCCAGTAAGATTCTTCCGACGGTCCCTTTCAGAGCTCACACCACGTCGGTGACCAACTGTGTTGCGCACAGCACCAGCAGCCCCGTGAGAGACGCTCTGCATTCATTGAGCGGCTGGAGAAGGTTTGGGCAGCAGGTGACTGCACAACTGGCATGTCGCCGGGCTCGGATCAGCCATCGTATTTAGGCGTTGAAACGCCCCGGCTCCACGAGAGATTAGAAGGAAAGAGAAAGTGTAAAAGGCATGGGACACGGGCAGCTATGTCTGGACATGAGTGCATGTGAATTGCCAGCTGCTGTTGAAGAATATAGTCTCGCGAAAGAGTAAGCAGCACCTGACCCACTGTGGTGCAGTCTTAGTGAATGCCCCTGACCTTCTATTGTGCCTGCAACACTGTTCACATCCTCTTATGATGCAACAGTCGCTCTAAGTCGTGTACATAACTGGTTAGTACAGATAACGGACGTGCATTAAAGCTTGCTGCATCTCCAAGGCAGAGTGTGTGCACGCCATGGACCACAAAATCTAGTTGGCGACTCATCTCCCAAGCATCATGCAAGAAGCCAAGGATCAAACAAGGCTGTGCTGCTGCCATGCAGAACGAACGACCCAGAATCACCCGCAATCCATGCTGCTCGAAACAGCAAAGCAAAGCAGGCGCAAAGAGACGGGTGAGAAAATGCGAGCAAGTTGTGCAAAGGCCTTGCAGAAGATCGCCAAGCACCAGCTACAGCCTCCTAAAAGGGAGGGGGCTAAACCTTCTGCAAAAATAAAAGCACCATTACTAGTTAATCCAAGCTACATGCCAAACAGCTGGAGTGGCATGCCTAACAAACATGGGCACACACATGAGTCCGGAAGCACACGTAAAAGCTATACTATATGCACGGCAGACACACACAGCAAATACACACGTATGTGCACACGCAGGCAGGTATATGCAAACACACGTGCACGTTTAAGCACACGAGTGCGCACACCTGTGTTAGCTAGACCTCGAGTATGCACACGCGCTTGCACACAGTAAAGAAGTACACAAACACATGCACTCTGCAGACTTAAGCGACATTAAAAACATTACAGCCAAATTAAGCCTTGTAGTGAAACAGAAGTGTCACCAAGATAGTTGCTATGTAAGTGAGGATGGCAGCACCTCACAAGCTAGGCTCATTGCACGACATCTACATTATCAGCTCCTATCATGGTACCCCACAGCATCGGTGGAAGCCCCCAAGCATCTATGGGGAGAGAGAGAGAGAGGGAGAGAGAAGAGAGAGAGAGAGAGAGAGAGAAGAGAGAGAGAGAAGAGAGAGAGAAGAGAGAGAGAGAGAGAGAGAGAGAGAGAGAGAGAGAGAGAGAGAGAGAGAGAGAGAGAGAGAGAGAGAGAGAGAGAGAGAGAGAGAGAGAGAGAGAGAGAGGGGGGGGACTACGAACACGGAAGCACGAGAAGGACATGTTCCGCATCAGTCCTGTTGCTGCCCAATCACCAATAAAGCTGGTAAGAGAGCTGGCTGCCCCTTCGAGCAGCTATAGTGGCACCTGCAGATAGCAGCATTGCACACTTCTTCAGGTCGAAGTACCCAAAATGAAAAAGGCACAATCGTATTCACTGTGATACTGATGTGCTAACTACCAGGTGTTTATCCTTTTCATAACATTGTTTGCAACAGGCTCCACTTAACTACTTCAATTTCACAGATGCTGAATGCAATTGCTTTATGAACTGGCCTTCCGGTGCCTTTGCGCAAGCCATAGCATCAGCTGCTGCCAAGGTTTAGTGTTCTAATGTTCCAGAAGCTAACTCTAGGCGGCCATGTTCATTCCTTCATTCAAGCATGGAGTGCAAACTGTAAAGCAGGCTGCCTACGAGTGGCTAGCCTGGAACTGTGTACAATTAATATAACTCTAATAATATGCAGTGTGCATATGTGTGTGTGTGTGTGTGTGTGTGTGTGTGTGTGTGTGTGTGTGTGTGTGTGTGTGTGTGTGTGTGTGTGCAGCATTAGTCTTTTTCTTAGGTATCTTGTTAACCAACGAACCAAATAACAAGTAATTTTCGGTTTGAAACCACACTTTAGTTACCATGCAAAGTCATGCGGTCATGCCCTGTGGCCTGGCGTATACCAGCACACAAGCATTATTCTGGTTCCACACAGCACAACATGCAGCCACTGATGGAGACCATGCAGGCATGATTGAACATGGACAGTGCATCATGGCTGAGGTGGCCTAGAAACACACAGCTAATGGTGACCAATAGGCTATGACGACTGCCCGGCACTGGTACATATGGTGAAGTAGAATAAGCCATCATCATAGAGACCTATGAAATTGATCTTTCAAAAAGAAAGATTGGTGCAGGCTCGGCTCAACTGCTGGCCGATCATAGCATAGTGCATGGCTAGCTTGAGGCTGGCCTTCGAGAAAGTTGCTAATTACGATTCGACAGGTCCAGTTAGGTAGCTGCAGAGCCCCTGCTGGCTACCACCCAAGAGGGACTTGCACGGACCGGCCGGTGTTTCGTTCCACTTCAGTACCAGTGAGCTTCAAGCCACACATACCAACTAGAGCAGATGCAAACGACCTACCTTGATTTCGGCTGCCGCCCACATATTGCCATCAGCATCCGACGTCGAAAGTGTGCTGTCACTTCGGCCGTTTACTGCCACTGTAGTTGTCATCCTGCCCACAGGGAGACTGGCACTGGCCATCAGGGCAGCTTTGTCTAACTTGCTTACTTGCACATCCTGTAGACACCGACATGCTATACAGTAAACATACAGCTGTGCAGCCTTGGCTAGCCAGCCAATTGGTGCACTGAGGATGCCTATAGTTTCAGGCCCAATCCAAAAGGCGTATGCAGTCACCCACCGACTCAGACTCGCCTCCACCACTGCCGACACTGCCACCGTCGCTGTCAAATAATGGCAGCGGCTTCACAATGCCGATGCGCACCATGCCTTGTGGAGCAAACTTTAGCGTCTGCACTGCCTGGTCGAGGGTGGCATTCTCCAAGTCCAAATCGTTAACAAAAAGCAACCGATCACCAGGCGCCAGCTGGCCATTCTGAGCAGCGACGCCTCCGGGCACGAGGCCACTAATGACGATGATCGATCGATTCATGAACACAGGGTCCTGCAATGAGTAACAAGGGCTTTTCTCTAACTGCATGACAGTCGTCACCCATCACCTGCGCTTAAATGGCAGAGTACGACCAGATGCAATGCTTTTGTAGATGAAACCTCGAGGCTGAATGATGACTGTACATGGCAAGCACTGTGGTTCCAGATGACCTGCTTTTCGGAATCTAATTGTTTACTTATACCTCGTACGAACCTAAAATCCTTTGGAGACCGTGCCTTTAGTTCACATGATCACAAAGCCTGGAACTCACTCCTGACTTTCGTCACATCTCTTGACTTGACCACATTTAAAAAGAAACTAAAAACATCTACTTAAAACAGCATTTAGTGGGTCCCTGTGATTCGACCTTTGCGTGCTGACACTGTGCATGCTGCCACTAACCATACTTATATGCTGACCTTGTATATTCACCCGTAACTATGTTATTGTTGTTGTTAATTAAGCATATTACCACTAACCATTCGATCGTGCTTCCTTTGCAGTAAAGCGCCTAGAAAGAGGTTGAGTTCTCTGATGGCGCTTTATCAAATTTATGTATGTATGCATGTATTATTACTACTATTATTATGAGACAAAGGTGATTTATTTCTTTGAAAATCCCTTTCCACACGACCATCACACTGCATAATGTTATACCTTCCTCATTGATAATGTCAAACGATATCAATATTAATAAGCAAAATACAGAAGCCTTAAGAACCAGTTCGGTTCTTGTTCCAGCATACGGTATCTGCCTTTTCATGAGATTGCACCAACAGGCTGCACGCATCCAGCAGATGCATTTTTCTAGGTCTACGGCCAGTTTATCAATATTATGGCAGAAATTACTCTGTCGAAGCATCTGCTAAGATACGTGAGGTGAAATGGGCATGCTGCGGCCAGCCTGTAGGGTATCATTAAAGCTGTGCACCACATTTTATCTTCAAAACTGCAAGAAAGCGCTCGAAGGTAAGATATACCACTCCAAGCAACTGCTACTTCTGAACGGTGAATTCTTTCGATCCTCGAATCGGAAAGAATGCACTTGCCATCATATATTCAGAAATTCATTCATCTATCGCCAAAGTACCACCCTGCTACCAACAGTACCTTTTTCTCCAAAGAGAGAACAGCCAGCCGTCTTCTGAAGGGAGCAGAAAGTTAAGAGACTGGGGACGACAGTGTATGTCTAATGACCACTACAGAGGTGGAGCTGAGGAGCAACCCATACTACCCAAACTAAAAAGAACTTTAATGTCGAGCTTTGACGTTTAGGCTGAAGCACTACAACCTGTTGGATGAAAGCGTTCAAGTAAAAAAACAGAGGAAACATCACAGGCTTTGTCAGCTGTCAAGATAAGCTCTTCTTCTGCAACAATGTAACCAGTCAGTTCTACTTAGTGGGAATTGCCTGTAACCAGAACGAGTGGCGCCTCTGTATCGTCCAGGAATCTCAAAGCCGTCGTGCTATATAATGGCAAATAGTACCAGCTTCTTTCTCTGGCTTACGTGGTGTACCTCAGTGAG
This sequence comes from Cristatella mucedo, assembly GCA_009760855.2. Lineage (NCBI taxonomy): Eukaryota > Metazoa > Bryozoa > Phylactolaemata > Cristatellidae > Cristatella > Cristatella mucedo. The sequence continues at coordinate 24,337 of WPIO01000430.1, forward strand.
AATTAAAACAGACTCGGGGCCTTACTTGATGCATTGAGGCCTGGTGAATTTTGGCAGGTCATAGCACTAAGCCACTAAGCCAGATCTTCTATCAAGAAGAGCATCCTGCTATTTTCTCTAACCAGGCCTAGTATGCCCCATCCGGCCACTGGGCTACCGGTGCAACAACTGACGACGTGGCAGCAAGTTGGCAAGTGTGACGAGTCCAGGCTCCATCCAATATCTATGACCAATTCAATCGATTAATGAAACAGAAATAAGCGTTGCTTCCCTAGCAGCAATCACTGTATGATGTAAGCTGCAGGTTCAAGCCTAGTCAATAATTACTTGTCGGTGGCCACTGCCAAAATCAGAGAAACCAATAAGCAGCTTGGCATGGGATCAAGATTTGGCAGCCAAGCACCAGTCTTCCCGAGCTGCCCCGAATGCTCACTTACGTTTAGGTCCTTTCTTTCTCTTGCATTGGCCTAACTATCCGAGATACTCCCTAAACAAACTGGCTAAACTGTGTGTGTGTGTGTGTGTGTGTGTGTGTGTGTGTGTGTGTGTGTGCATGCAGCATTAAAAAGTCATTTTCTTAGACATCTTGTTAACCAAAGAAAAATTAATATTCTGCTTGAAGACTATATGCATATACACATATGCCGCAGGGTTTGAGCACCTTACCTCCTGGGCCAAACCACAACGGCAATGCCAGCTTTTCTGAGGCGTTTAGCTGTGCATCTAACCAACCCCACATCTTAGAAGGCTCTGCTTTAAGTTCGTATGTGCCAAACAAAGCCTGTTACTCACTCCCGGCTGATGTCACGATATTTCCTGACGAGGGAATTTACAAAGAAGTTAAAAACCCTGCGTGTTCCTCAAGGCTTTGGCTCCATCCACGGGAAGTGTCCTTTGTGTGCATATGTGTACAGATACTTCGCTGCTATCACTGATCAATTATCTTGCTATCTTTCCAGCATCTCTAAAGTGCCTAGAAAGAGATTTGATTCTCTTCGTGTGCTATATAAATGTTTATTGCTATTATAATCGACAGGTGCAAGTCAAGATTATCTACAGTAGAACTGAAACTCCTTTTTTTCTTAGTGCAAAGGCTGCTGGTGGTCCGCCCTGAGAATCTTAAAGCATTACATTCTTCTAACCTTTCCAGGTTTATACTCATCGACCCCAGTGAACTCCTCTTGTTGCTGTGAGCTTTGAATGCTTACCTGTGGATAAGTCAGTGAATATTACTGACCAGGGGTCCTACCAACCAATGACCCTTAAGTCTTCCCTTAAAGTTACGCATGGTCGTCTAAGCATGATACTTGGGTGCATTTGTATGCATGCCTAGGCATGATACCTTGCTTGACATTAACTATTACTTCTATTGCAGCAAGTTGTAAAGCGCCTGAATATCGATTCAGTTCTCTTAGGGCACTATACGAAAGACTTGTCATTGATATAACTTATCGTTATTACTAAAAGATGTACTAGTGCTGAAAATTATTCGTATACATAGCATCTTTCGGGTGTACATGTCGTGAAGCTTTCGGGTGTGAATGCCGTGAATCCAGAGATGCCATGATATTGGTAGGGTAAACGGAATATCGCAAATCAAGAGATGCCACAATATTCAAGGCAGTAGCCCAAACTAGTAGCAACACAAACATGTATTTCATTGGCAGACCACATCAATCAATGGCATGCAGTCGTACTCCAGCTTGCACGACTATCTTCCTAAACGAAACTTGTCAGCTAGAGGACCTACGTATCAATCCGAGTCTTAAGCGGCTGTTCATTTAGAAGTCGCATGAGTTTCCAGTCTTACAAAAAACAACACTGTTTCTTTCACCACTTTGCCCCTTTCCAAAGCCAATGAGAGGCTCTTGCTTTGCTTGAAATCCAGCTTTGCACCTTGTGCATACCCTTATGGATCTAGCTGCAATAGTCTGCCTCTACCGTGCAGCCATCAACATGCCATGGCACCCTTATATAAACAGTAGACTTGTATTTCCCAAGGCTACAGACGTTACAGACCACGGGTTCTTCTTCTTCTCATAAGAAAGCCAGCCACGTTGACCAGAAAATCAGAGCCACATGGCTCGACGACCAATAAGTTGCAACATGGAGTCGGGAACTTGTGGCTTTCAGTTCGAAACCTGCTTACGGCAAGATTTTCATCTTTCGACTGACATCAACCATATCGGACAGTCCAAAAACAACACGTGGTACTTAGGGCACACGACAACGTAAACAACACCCGAAATAGTATCACCTAGACATGGCAGAATTAGACCAAACTAGTTTCCCTTTTTAGGCCTAGGAGCACAAGCTAGCAAGATGGCTGCCAACAACTCACCTGATAGTCAAGAATGCTGAAGCCTAGGCCACGATCACCTTTGATAAGTTCAATTGTCACGATCTCACTCTCCCAGTGCGTGTAGCTGGTAAGTGGGTCCAAGGACCTAAAAGCAAGAGGCACACGGGTGCAATAGTCATTACTGATGCTGAGTGGCAATGTAGTCTCGTGGCATAGCTCAATGACAATTTTCACTCCCTAAAGTCAATGAGGTCCATGGCATCTGAAGCATGCAGCCGAGGCCTACTGATGTAGTGACCGTAGGTGCTTTGCCCTTGGGTCTTGGCTCAGTGTAAAATACTTAAGCTAAACGACACAGGTCACGACTTCCAGTCCTCCAGCAGGTAATCCTTCATCGCCTATGCAGCCTCGGTCTGGCCCATGGGTTACAGTGCTCGCCTTTAACGACTGAGGTCAAGGTGAATGTATTTGATGATCGCAGTGCAGTCGTCGTGGGCTCGAACACTGCGGCATATGTGAATTGCCTGGATAGAAATCAAGTTTAGTTTGGGAGCTATACAGTGAATTATAGACAACTTTTTTCTAGAAGCGGGTTGATAACAATAATAATGCACTTGATAAAGCGCATGAAGTCAATCTCTTTCTAGGCGCTTCATATTTGATGCAAAGGGAAGCGCAATTGAATGGTGAGTAATATCATGCTTGATAAACATGAATAACATGGTTGAGTGACATGCACAGGGTCAGCATGCAAGTGTGGTTAGTGGCAGCGATAGAAGTTAAGGCTCTTCTGCCATTATATTAATCAGACTGTCGAATCAGCCAATGTTTACTTTACTTTTTCCAACATTTGCTGACCGAGGATCAATGGCCTGGCATTAGGTCCTGCATGAAATCATTCAGGCCACCTCCACAGTAGTGCAACACCAAAAGTGGTGGTCGTTCCGGATGCAGCAGAAAAAGACAGACATAACAGCAGCAGTACCTAGCCTTCGGCTTGCCACCATTGTCGGTTGCAGCAGGTCGTGCAGCGCCAGTGCTGTACTCAGAGATTATCTGCTCTGACTTGGCTCTGGCCATGAGTAATGAGCTGGACGGTGGCAACAGTGCCTGCACAGGCACAGTCTGCTCTTCGGCAGAAGCCACGCCTGCCATATTCTGTACTGATGAGCTGCTGCCACGGACAGCACCGGCCGGCTGCCTTTGGCGAGCACAGACGATGCGCACATGCTGTGGGAGCTCTTTCAGAATGGCCACGACGTCTCGATGATTCATGCCTATGGACGTGGATTCGGTGCATGCACCAGTCTCTAGCAACCAGCCAACCGAACGCTGGCAGAGGGTTGGTGGTAGCATCAAGTGATCGCAGATGGGCAGCCCCCTATTTCAGTGCCGACCGACGTCAGCAGGGCACACATGCATGCAAGCGTAACAGAGCTTTGCCTCTGCTGCAAGCAGGATGAAACCATATAAATACGATATAAAAAGTATGTGGGCAGCTGCTGCAGCATTGATAAAGGCATTCGTAGGTGGGATCCTCCGTGTACATACCAAGTAGCTTGTGGTCATTGACTTGCAGCAGCTCATCGCCGCTCTCGAGGCAGCCATTGCGGCCCACTGGTCCGTCGGGCAGGATAGAGCGGATGTAATGATGCGGCCTTGTTTGCACGCCTCTCTCAACATCGACAGTGCCCTCGAGGCTGATGCCAAGGCCGCCACCCTCACTGAACTTGCACAGCTGAGCAACCTGAAAACCATAAGAAGCAGTCGCTGGAGAAGCTGCTCTTGCAATGTCAGGCACTGGCAGCATGGCACAGCATGCAGCAGAGCAGAACAGCACTGGCACACGTTCAATGCATCTACCACCAGGCCTAACCTGCATAAATCGCTTGTGAATTCCATAACTCAGCCATTACTTCACAGATCAACGTTAAATTTGAAATTTGATTCCAGCTACTTTTAAATCACTGCTGCTGTTTATTTCTGTATTGCTATACATGACCATAATTGCGGAAAATAAAGCTCCGTGACGTTTGATGACATAGAAATACATGGCCTACCTAAATCAGAAATAAGCTCAGTGCTGCACAAGCTGAGCTGAATTCACATTTCAAGTTTCACGTTGATCCGTGAAATATTGGTCCAGTTATTGAATTACAAGGCATGCAACTACTCTCTATGCAATGAAGCTGTTCACAAGTCACAAGCATGTACCACAACAAACTACAAAAATGTAGCCCAATGCAACAAGGTTCAAGAAGTTGGGACACAGGTTGCATGTGATGCCGATATCGGTAAATTTATTAATCATAGATATCTCGCTTTTTGTTAATTGCCGGATTAGATATGGTTAAATGATTATTTTTTTATTTATGTGGATATTGTCAAACATTAGATGCAGCTTCAATACTTATTCTTTTCTTTTATGTGGAAATCGTAAAAACTTGCAGTCTCATTTCAAATACGGTAGTCTTTTAAAAAGCACCCTAAAAAATATTCGATTGTTGGACGCATTTGTTGGTATTGTTTCGACATTTACTCTTAAATGAAACCAGCATTCTTTTCGAACTTTAGCTCATAGTGCATAGTTTTCTTGTGGCCTGCCGAGAATCACTTACTTTTTTGGCAGGCCAAACACTAAAGTTATAAAACTTACTCTTTAGACGGCAGTATGCTTATTGGCTCAGCAGTAAAAAAAAAAAAAAAAAAAGGAATAGCACCTGTCGGGCAGCAATCGCCAGTATAGAGTAAACAAAGTTGGCCCGGTTTAAGAAGAGTTACAGCATACGCAGCAGCACAGCATGTCCATTTCAAACATCTCTGCTGTGGCTTAGGTCCCACTAGCCCGAAACTTCTGTCGAATGAAAGCAGATATCCTTGGTCATATTAGCCGACCGTTAGATTTGCAGAGCTACCTGAAGACTCAAGGCATGCACAAGGAACTATTGGCATTTAGACTTAAGAGCAAGCTACATGAAAGTATTTTCACTGGCATGTCGAAATGTTGACTATCATGTCTATTTCATATATCTGACGTGGTACAATTGTTGAAATTCGTGCTCATAATCCCCCTTCAGTGCAATTCAAAAAGTTTTTTACAGTGCTTCCAACCCCCAAAATAGTTCTTGGACTTGGCTTGTCGGAAAGTAATCCGGCGCCTCAAGTTAAAACCTTGTTGCATGATTTTCAGCACTGGAGTAGCAGGACTCGGCCAATAAGTAGTAGGAAAGTTTCAGAATATTCCAGAGATAATGTCTGCATTGGTCTTTTTCGTAATGGCTGCAGCAAGCCAAAAGAAAAACGGCCAAGGCTACTTCAAGCCCACCCGGGAGTCCCTTATTATAGGGCAAGGTGCATTATTAACCATAGGTAATTATCGATGCGGTCCAAACAGAAGAGAAATCGAAACAAAAGAGAATTCCTCACCTAGCATTTACTTATTAACCACCTGGTGTAGTTGCACTTGCCTATTACTCAAGCAGTATATTTTTGTCAGCAAAAAGGCAAAACTCACGTCCGCCGGGTAAAGGCTATCGTCTGGCTTTAATTAATTATCTGTATATCAAATTAAGGAAGATGGCAGTCCAAGCAAGACAAGAAGCAACCTCCTTCTTTAAAGTGCTTCGGACAGACCAGCTCTCATGCTTAAGCACCAGGGTTCAGGGGGCAGATAATTTGAACCAGCAAGTAATCACCTCAACTCCATACTGTTAGATTGTGGCCAGCATATACACGAGGCTGCCTAAAATGGCCACCGAAAAAAAATGTTCAAATTATATTGTAAACGACACTACTGTAGCCTGCAGCAATCATGTGCAGTAGAGAGAAACAACTTACGTAACATGTAAGCAACTTTTCAGTACAAGTACATTATTTGGTAGAACTAAAATGAAGTAGCACCACCATAATAAGTGATAACCTGTCTGAGTTGCCCTGAGCCTTCTACCACTTCATACCAGATGTGGCTTCTCTTTTGCATTTCGAACAAACATACCTTGTTCCTCTAAGTCGATGCCTAATCAAATTCTCCCCAAATAGCTTTGGAGTAGAAGCCTGCAGACGTTAAGCATTAACCATCACAGGATTGCAATGATGCCTAGAACTTAGCTAGTTATCACTCTGTCCTTGCAAGTGCCGTGACACATACGCAGATGGATCTCTTTGTGTTATCCGTGATATGGGTTATAGCCATTATCAGCCGGTACCTAGCCGATGCTTCACCAATCAGCAATTGTATGGCACTTGCAACGTGGCTTAGTCTCATTTGGTGCGAAGCCTTAGTTAAGCCCTTCATAAAGAAAGTCAACTAAATTATTTTAAGCACGCCGATTAGCAGTAGCATGAGGTTGGGAAATAAGCATAGCCAGTGCATTATTTTTTTACTACTGCACATGTCTACAACATCTAATGGAAAGCTGCACGTGCAGTACGTTCAACAGAGGTAGTGTAAAGTACAAGTTATGGTCGGCTGATTCAACAGCCTTTTGTAGTGGCAAAAGAATCTTAGCAGCAGCAATCCCCCCACTTGCAGTGCGACGGGCACTTAAATATTTCCTGCTGAAGGACTCGAACCCACTACCTGGGTCGTGAAGTGCAAGCAATTACAAAGCAGGTCAATAAAGTCCCTTGCTTCGAAGTTGGCAAACAAAGAAACACAATCATGACTCATATTCAAGCTCTAGTGACACGATTATAACATACCACAACTTCCTGGTGGCTGCCTATAACCATTTGCCATTGCTGCTTAATGGCTGCCTCCAGTTCAGCAGTCAGTTGTCCAGCTACAAATGAGATTCAATCGTCAGGCACAGGTTAAAAGCGTGAGCTCATTCAACTGCATCCTTTAAAGTGAGTACTCACAGACAACACGGTGCATATCCCTAGTGCGTTTTTTCGTCGGAGTTTGAGCAAGCACCGGATGACCGGCAAATGCAAAAGCACCATCGCTCGAAACACGGTAGTGCAGCACTGTGGTGAAGAGAAGGCAAGGCAGTAGAGCAAAGGACCCCCCATTTCAGGTACATCGCATTGCTAAAATTCAAGCTTGCTAAGATAGGGGTACTACATCTAAATTGGTCCAAGCATCTGTGACATCCCTCGACTTCTGTAACTTACTGATTGAGGGCCTACCAGCCTGTGTGATCAGGCGCTAAGAGTTGATGAAAAACCTGCAGCTAGGCTTGTTAGTCGTGAGTGTCGAAGTTGCCATATCACACCACTTATTGTCGACCTGGACTGGCTCCCAATCAAGCAGCTTATCCACTTCAAGATTCTGCCACTTACTTTTAGGTCTCTTAATTATTACTCCAGCCTAGCTATCAGATCTACTTGCCCAGCGGCCTAAGCATCGTAGCACACGCTTTTCGGAATCTAATCCTCAAATCCATTGGAGAGCGTGTTTTCAGTTCGTATGCTCCCAAAGCCCGGAACTCATTCCCACCTGAAACAACGACATCCCCTGACTTGACCAACTTTAAAAAGATGCTAAAAACAGATATTTATCACAGCATTTAGTGGGTCCATTTGATATGTCCTTCTTGTACTTATGTGTTTTGACACTGTGCATGCTGCTACTAACCATATTTGCATGCTGACCGTGTGCATGTCACCTCTAACCGTGTTATGCTTGTTGATGTTGATAATGCTACCACTAACCATTAGGTCATGCTTCCTTTACAGCATATATGTGTAAACCAACTAGAAAAAGATTAAATTCTCTGAAGGTGCTATACAAATTTATTAATATTATTGATGTATTTGAGGCTGGTTAGAGGCAAAGCTAAACGACTTGAAACAGATGAGCAGGTCATACAATGCTAAACCTGATTAGAGAATACTTTGGAACAAGTGCAAAAACTGATGAAAAGGTATTTTCAATCTTAAGGCCGGTGCAAGACTATGAAAGCAGATAAATTCAATGAGATAACCTTGAAGTTGCTACATTACTTGATAGGGAGCCAGCGCTGGGACGTTAGAAGTGGTATAAAGTGGCACTGCCACGTTCACAGTACAAAAACTTTAGTGGGTCCCTGTGATTCGTCCTTGATGTGCTCAAGCGTGCTGACACTGTGCATGCTGCCACTAACCACATTTGCATGCTGACCCTGTGCATGTCACCCCTAACCACATTATTCATTTCATTTTGTTTGTTTTTCAAGCCTGATTTTACTTACCATTCAATTGCATTTCACTTTGCAGCAAATGTAAAACGCCTAGAAAGAGATTAAGTTCTCTGAGGGCGCTTTATCAAGTGCATTATTATTATATTATTATAAAAACTAACTGTCGAGCTTTGCACCAACTGTAAAATCTTATTAGACAAGCAAGTGGACCCACAAGTTGTAAATTAAAGGGTCCAGCTGGGATTTCACGAACGAATGACCAACTTTGATTGTGATACCTTATCTAAGCCAGCCCATTTTTAATAATAACAATACATTTGCTATAGCGCCCTCTGAGAACTCAATCTCTTTCTATGCACTTTACATTTGCTGTAAAAGAAGCATGATCGAATGGTTAGTGAGTGGTAGCATGCCCAATGAACAACAGGCATAACATAGTCTGAGGTGACATGCACTGTATTACATGCACATGTACATGTATGACAAGCCAAAGTATTCTCAAATCAGGTTTAGCATTGTATGACCTGCTCATCTGTTTCAAGTCGTTTAGCTTTGCCTCTAACCAGCCTCAAATACATCAATAATATTAATAAATTTGTATAGCACCTTCAGAGAATTTAATCTTTTTCTAGTTGGTTTACACATATATGCTGTAAAGGAAGCATGACCTAATGGTTAGTGGTAGCATTATCAACATCAACAAGCATAACATGGTTAGAGGTGACATGCACACGGTCAGCATGCAAATATGGTTAGTAGCAGCATGCAAATATGGTTAGTGGCAGTATGCAGTGTTAGCATGCATAAGCACATAAAAAACGAATCACAGGGACCCACTAAATGCTGTGATAAATGTGTTTTTAGTATCCATTTAAATGTGGTCAAGTCAGGGGATGTCGTGACGGAAGTCGGGAGTGAATTCCGGGCTTTGCGAGCATACGAACTAAAGACATGCTCTCCAAAGGATTTGAGGTTCGTACCAGGTATAGGTAAACGATTAGATTTGGAAAAGCGACAGTACAATGCTTAGCCTGGTGGGCAAGTAGGTCTGCTAGCTAGGCTCGACTCAAAGAATGAAGGGACCTAAACGTGAGTAACAAAACCTTGAAGTCGATGCATTGCTTGACTGGTAGCCAGTGCAGGTCGACAAGAAATGGTGTGATATGGCAACTTCGACACTCACAACAGACAAGCCTAGCTGCAGTTTTTCACCAACTCTAAGCACCTGATTACACAGGCCGGTAGATCCTCGAGCAGTTAGTTACAGAAGTCGAGCCGGTATGTTACAAATGCATGGACCAATTTAGATGTAGTACCCCTATCTCAGCAAGCCCGAATTTTAGCTAAGCTATATAGCTGAAAGTAGGCAGGCTTGACTATGGAGCTGACGTGGTCGTCTAATGAAAGGTCACTTAGGAAGAACACACCTAGGTGACTCTCACCTAGGTGTCCTCTTGAATCACCTTGCCGAGTTGGTTTGGTCCAGTGGTTAAGGTGCTCGCCGAGACCAAGGTCTGACTGAGGTCGTGGGCTCGAGCCCCGAGGCATATGTGAAGCGCCTGAATAGAGATTAAGTTCTCTTGGAGCGCTATATAAATGAATTATATAATTATATAGACTTGGTGCAAATTTAACAGAAGATATGCCGGCAGAACCGATTGTGAGCGCTAACCTTTCCAATTTCTGAATCACATTGGTTTGCTCATAACTAGTGAGTTGGTTTTATCATCATTTAATTTAAGAAAGTTTGCTGCCATCCATGTGCGGATGTCACCAATACATGCAGCAAGGAAGTTGAAAGAATTCGACGTGCTGGAGGGCTAGGAGGGATAAAAGCAAAGGTACAACTGAGTGTCACTTGCATAGAAGTGAAAGCCTACATTGTGCTTGGCAATCACATCAGCTAGAGGGAGAGAATAAACCGTGAAAAGAACAGGAACAAGCACAGAGCCGTGAGGTACCCCATACTTAGGAGGTTCCTCGGATGATCCTTCTCTATTCACATCAATACTCTGGGGTCTCCCACTAAGATGGGATCCTGAACTATTGCAATGCAGTGCCAGTGATGCCCAGGCAGGATGAGAGGCACTCGAGAAGAACTTTGTGATCTATAGTATCAAAAGCTGCCGAAAGATTGAGCAAAACAAGCAGAGAGACTATACGTAAGTCTGCATTCCTAAGTAGGTCGTTGTTCACCCAAAGCAATGCCGACTCTGTGGAGTGATTAGGTCAAAAGCCAGACTAGATCTTACAAGCAGGGTTCGAAGTTTCAATATATGCATTCAGCTGGTCTGCCACGACTCGTTCCAGTGTCTTTGATAGGAACGGTAGAAGGGAGACTGGGCGGAAGTCGCTCAAGTTCTCTTGGTCTAGTGTTGCTTTCTTGAGTAGTGGCCTGACTATAGCCTTTATAAATGGTGCTGGGACATAACCTGAGGCTAATGACATACGTATGTTAGTTATCCATGGCAGCAGCAGATCTATGCATCGTAGAAGCAGGACAGCGGGAATAGGGTCTAGAGGACTAGCTGTCTTCTTTGATTGGGATATAAACGTCAGGACGAGGTCACTAGTGGACTACTTGAATGTAGATATTGAGGTGCTGCACGGAATTGAGGGACGGGATTCCAGAGGATGATGCCATCTAGATGGACTGCATGATCTTGTCTATCTTGCTGACAAAGAAGCTAGAGGAGTGGTCAGCTAGATCATCACAGGGATCACCAGGTAAGGAGCTAACCTGAAAGCAGTTAAGGAGATGGTTGATCGTCGACATCAGCGTTTTTGGATTGTGCATCTGTGATTCAACAATATTATTATAGAAGCTAGACTTGGCCTTTGCTAGGATTTGCTGAAATTTCGCAATGATGTGTAGCTGAAATTATGCAGGCTTGACTGTGCAGCTGGTGTGGTCATATAATCAAAGATCACTTTGGAACAGGGCACCCAGATTGCATCCAAAGGCTACAGGAGATATGCTGGCGAAGCCCATTTTGAGGGCTAGGTCGGCAGATTTCTGAGTAACACGGAGCTGTCCCATAGCTAGTAAGTTGGTTTTTACCGGCATTCAATTTGAGAAAATTTTCGGCCATCCACGAGTAAATTGTCAGTAACACAATGCTGCAAGGGAGCAGTTAAGTTCGACGGGTTGGAAGGCAATGAGAGAGCAAAGCACGGTTACAGTTATACTTCATCCGCATATAAACAGCATGCACCAGATGAGGCCACATGCATATGGCCACTAAAATACAAGATAAAGGAAGCCCTTCCAATAGGACAGCTAAGCCGCCCAGCAATGGTCATAGCTCACCGTATTCCTCGTCATCGAAGCTTGGACCTGTAGCAGCCACGTTTTGAGTCACAGCTTCTGACTTGGCAATGCTGGCCAAAGTGTCTTTCCCCTCGGATTCTGCATGCACAAGCAACAGAAATCTGAGCTTCCGAAAACTAGATAGCACAAATAGAAGCCTTTCAGCAGCAGCCAACCACCACAATAGCACCAGTGATCTTCTGACAACTGCGCAGGCAGAGCAGCAGACCGGAAAAGCAAGTGCATGTCCAACCCACCATCTCCCAGCCCGGTTTGGTGGTGCATTCGGTTCAACACTCGGCTCTGCTTATCTGCTGGGGGGGATACCAAATCCGTCCTGTGTAACACGCTAACTGCCGGCCGGTGCTCCTCTTTCACCTTCCTTAAAAAGTGGCCCTTGTTAATAGTAGCAAGACTGTTATGTCCCATACCCGGGCTGATCCTTGCTGCTGCTTAACCTTGGTGAGGCCGGCAAATGGGAAGAGAAGTGACCGCCAAGGCCATTGCCCTGAGATGGATTAGCATTCATAAGACAACTGCACGGTATGAATGGCTGGGGCAGTAGCCACTGTTACGTGATAGTGGAAGCAACAACGGCGATTCCCCATACCTGCATGACCGGCATAGACCTGCAGCCGTTCCCAACTTGGACCGTGATGGTAGCGTACCAGCTTGAGTAGCACTCGTTGCCCTGTGTTACGCAGCATCGCCACTGCCTCGTGATTGCTTCGGCCGAGCATGGCTTGCCCATCGACCTCCACTATGTGATCGTTGACCACGACCTTGCCACTGAGAGCTGCAGCTCCACCAGGCGTAATGCTCTTGACAAATATGCCAGAAAGGTCGTCGTTGGCGCTTATGACGCTGCTGTCAGCATACGGGCGACCATCGCCGACATAGCCAGCAATGGTTATTCCCAGTCCTTGCCCGACATCTTTGACGAGCTCCACTTCGAAGATCTCTGACTCCGGCAGCATGGAATTGGCAATCACGCGATCCTCGTCATTCTGGAAAAACAACAAAAAAATATGGACAACGTGAGGCATGACGACAAGCAGCAGAGGCATTAGAAAACCTCTGGACTAAGTCAGCTGCCTTGCCTCTCAACAGTAGCAGCACTAAAAAAAATACTAGCTGATTTAACAGCCTCTTTGTATAGCGACAGAAGACCTTTGATGGCTATTCCCACTGGCTGTAGTGGTAATAAAGAATTGCCTCCAGCAGGATTCGAACCCACGACCTCGGGACCAAGGTCGTGAAAAGCAACCGCATTACTAGTGTGCCATCACGGCTCACTACAATGCGCTGTGGAATACAGGCTGACCGAGGAAGAGAGTTTGCAGCTGCTATAGTAGGTTCGAACCAGGGCTGACGATGGCCCAGCTAGTAGCAACACGATCTACAGAAGCCAGATAGGCCATGAGCATTGTCTAGCCGAAACAGGCAGGTCCATCAAAATTGCTCGGATAAATCCCAGCTAGGGTGTTGATTGGGCTACCCAATGGAAGTTGGTGCATCTGTGGATGAGACCCTGGTTCAGTGAGCTAACTTACGGTCGGGCCGAATGCAGTAGGTGAAAGCCACAGCTAGCCAGATTCAACAAGAAAACTGACGTCTTAGCTTCCTTATGCCTAGCTGCACTGCTGAAGTGGTCTCAGCCAACCATAGCCTCGAAACCTTCCGCAGGAAAACAAAATAGCCCTCTAATCACTTTCAAAGACTGCTCAGAATTATTGCCTTTAATTCCGATTCCTAAACTGTGATAATATATATATATATATATATATATATATATATATATATATATATATATATATATATATAGAATTGCAATTATATATAATAAGTAGAAGAATTATATATCTATATAATATATATATATATATATATATATATATATATATATATATAGACATATAATTTATTTGTATGGCACCCAAAGAGAACTTAATCTCTATTATCCAAGCACTTTACATATGCCACAGGGCTTGAACCCATGAACTTGTTAGCATAAGGTGAGCGCCTTAACCCATGTGATAAAAAACTGTCATTTCTAGCAGACGACCACTAAGACTTCTTCGGTACTCACTTCCTTGAAACCTTCTCTTAGTTCAGCTATGCTTCTCAAGTATTCTTGTTGAATCATATGAATGCTGTTGGCTACCAACGTATATCGAAAGCCAAGTGGACACTGAGTGCGCCACAAACGTTCTGCAGTGCAACACTCACTTGATCATCGTGACTTGGTGAAGTTACAAATGGGGAGAGAGAGAGCACCTGAGAGGGATGGTGACAAAAACAAACGGGGACAGCAACTAAGGAGTGACAGGGGACAGAAAGAGAAAGCAGGGAGAAAGAGACAGCAAAGGCACAGGTGCCGAGACAGAACAGCAGACGCAGAGAGGTAGAATGGTGGAGACAGTAATAGAGACTGGCAGACGAGATAAAGTGCCACAGACATCGACGGGTGAGCCAGCAGACAGTCGAAGAGTGACACGAGCCAAAAACAGTAACACCCCTTGCAAATGCATCAACTTTTTTTCAGAGACACAGTACCGCTACTACTACAAAAGGTGTTCACCTGCCCCAGCAAGTGCTAGGGCACTGAACCAGCATCGAATTCCCAAGGCATGCACAGGCACACTGAATCGAACGTCAGCCGACATTATAAGGACCAAATCAGCAACCCCTTTGGGAGACACTACTGTTGCCGAGGAGCAGAGCAGAAAGACACCTCACCTTACTTTTAGCACTTTCCCGTCTGGCAATCTACAACACCAGCTTGCTTTTGCAGCACTTCAGCTAGTCTTAACACAAATCAACCTGCTATGCAGGTGGCGAGAACCAACGGTTGCACTAAGCCCTGCCAGCATCCACACACTAGCATCCAGCCCTGCCAGCATCCAAGGCCACATGCTAGCCATCTCTGAGTGCTGGCCATCCCTGGGCGACTGTTAATGCAGGCTCTGCCACATCCCAATCCACTGCAATTGATTCAGGATTCAATAAGGCAATTAAGTTTACGCATGCGTGGAGAGGAAGGCCTTCAGGCAAGAATACAGCTGAAAATAGGTGTGTTAACAAGCGAAAGCCAGCAGGCAGGTAGCTCGGTTGACGCCATCCAAGACCCATGGGAAGAATGCAATGAACCATCTGAAAGCCGGATCTAATTACACGAATCTGCAGATAAAGTCGACGTGTGCAATAAGCAATATTCAGACAGACAGCCAGCACAGAGGGCAGTGTCTTGCTCCATCCTCAGCATTGCAAATCGAGAATGGAATACTGCCATGGCAAAGCCCATCCTGCACCATAATGCCATAGCCAAGGCAAAGCCAGGCATTCTCCGTTGTGTCACTGCCGTGGCAAAACCCATGCACCATGGCATCACTGCAGTGGCAAAGTCCCTCATGCACCATTTCGTTGCTGTCATGGCAACAGCATTTAGTGGGTCCCTGTGATTCGTCCTTGATGTGCTTATGCGTGCTGACACTGTGCATGCTGCCACTAACCACATTTGCATGCTGACCCTGTGCATGTCACCCCTAACCATATTATTAATTTCGTTTATTTTTTCAAGCATGATTTTACTTACCATTCAATGGCATTTCACTTTACAGCAAATGTAAAGCGCCTAGAGAGAGATTAAGTTCTCTGAGGGCGCTTTATCAAGTGAATTATTATTATTATTATTATTATTAATGCCGATCATGCACTTTAGCGCCACTGGTAGGGGACCACTGGTCATGCACCATAATGTGACTGCCATGGCAACGCTTGTCATGTACCACTGGGCCATTGTAATGGCAAGTGGCAATGCACGATGGCAGTCACTGCCGTGACGAGAGTCTTGCTTTCTCTGACCTCCCCGGCCGATTGCACGCCCAGCAGCATTCTCCCGATTAGGAATTCGTGAAAGTTCCTGGCACCCTCTCTTCCTCACCATTTCCTGTACTTGAGACTACACTGTCTCTGCCTTGGGCTGGGCTATGTTCTGGCATTTTGATCATATTGGCTTTTAACCCTAGCTGTAACTAAGTGATGTGCTATAAACAGCACTACTACCGTGACTGAAGGATGGTTCTGACGGACAGAATATCGACAAAACATGCTCAGATGTATTAGCTAATAAAAAATATGAGATCCATATGATACATTTCATAGCTTCGTGGGTAATAGATACCGCAGTTATTGATGCAAACAAATTAGTTGACTTTCGTGAAGATAGAAGCAGTGCTTAAAGCATGCTGTTAAACAAAAAACAGGCATATCGTCGTGGCTGCTCTAGTTGTGATACAAGGATCCACGGTGCTCTTTTTTTTAGATTAACTGGATAGTCATATTGAATCTAGCGATTGAATAGCAACTGGAAAGCGACAAATGGGGTTGAGTGCTATCTAAATGAGGGAAAGTTCGAAGCTCCAGCAAGAAAGTGGCAGAGGTGAATGAAACCAATTCTAGCCACCAAGGAACATTGGTCAGTCGGGCAGCAGGCAGGCTGGTGACAATGAAAATGCTCAGCTGCAGCCAGCCGGCATCGAAAAATCTCAAAACGAACCTTGACGTGTCAAGCAAGATGGAGAGATTCAGGAAGGGGAAGGAGAGAAGAGGAGAGGGAGTGGAGGAGAAGGGGAGAAAGGAGAGGGGGGAGAGAAAAGAGGAGAGGAAACAGAGGAGAAAGGAGAGAGGGGGATGAGAGAGTAGAGGTAAGGGAGGAGAGAGGTCAGAGTGCATATGAGAAACAAGAGAGGACAGAGGACAGATGATAGTAGACAAAGGAGAGGAGAGAGAGCGAGAGAGACAGAGAGAGAAGAAGGGCAGAGAGAAGAGAGACCTCACCGGGTTTTGAAAATAGACTCCCCCCACCAACAGAAGTTCGGACTGTATTTTCAAACTACTTCAAACATTGCCACCTAGTGAGGAGAAAATCACATAAACAGCTTTATCTCCATATGCCTTATATTCGAATCAGACTTTTAAATGTTACCTAAAACGGTTGTCTTATCAACCTAAGTAGAGTTTATGTTTTCTATCCAGCTCTAGCAGTTCGCCTAATCATAGGCCGAATTTTCAAAGGTGCTTCAGATTTCTATCAAGCTACTAGGCCATGGGACAGGCCAAAACAAACAAAATGCTGCAATCAGAAAGCCTGGCTAGCGCTTAGTTTTGCCATTTGACCATACATCGTAAAGATCATTGGCGATTGCCAAACAACTGGGTCGGAAGGAAGGACCAATTCACAAAGAACTTTCAAGCTAGCTAACTCCATAATCTCAGTTGTTCCACGAAACCTATCAGGCAGGGAAAGTGCGACAAGATAAGTCGAGCTTCTTGAGCACGACTAAACTGTAGATGACAAGCCACCTGTACTGACCTTTGCTGCAGCATATCAGTTGGGCATTACATAAGTAACGCGCTAATATACACAAACGTTAGCCGAAGCATTAGCATAAATAAGGAAAAGGTACAGACTCGAACAGACAAGAAATCGATAATTTGCCTTATGACACGAAGCTTTGCCTGCACAAAGATGCTGCAGATGCAATGATGCAGAGATGCCGAAATGCAGCGACAAATTAAAAGCTGGTGGTGTTCATACGGGACACAAAGAGGTCACGGCAAGTGCACTGCACTTTGCCATATTACACTTCTGGGCAGTGCCTGCAGGTGCCAGTAGATGTTGGCACTAGCAGGGCCACTACTGCAAACGTTACACATGGATTGGCACAAGTTAACAGGGGCAACATTACAATTATGCACCAGCACACTGCACGACAAATCAAGCATGCAGTGAAACAGCAAGCATCGTCTCCGGCTGACCATGGCCAACGATTGCTGTTTTGGGAAGGGGCAAGCACCAAGCATATACGAAGACTTGGAAGACTCTTGAGCAGCTGGAATCGGCACACACCTTGTAGCTAGCAGTGCTTGAGGCAGCCATTGCCACTTGAGCCGTTTCACTGAGCGTGGCAACGGTCACCCTCAGCAGCGGCACGGCAGCGGTGCCGCCCGAGCTGGCGTCCTGCATTTCCAGCTGCTGCTCGGGCTCAGGTGCATACAGAGCCTGAAGGTGGCTATCGATTTGGTCTGTCGGTACGATGACGGTGGATGGATGCGACTCCTCAACGGCTGCCATGTCCTGCACTGGCCGTGCCACCACTAGGCGGACGTGGCTGCCTGCCTGCCGCAGCACGGCAGCCACCTGCTCCGACCCAAGGCCACGCACATTGACGCTGCCAATCTGGAGTAGATGATCGCCCGCTTGCAGCCGGCCATCCTGCAGACAAACGTAGCGTGCGGGCAATAACCTAACCCACGGATAGATAAAGAACAAATCGGCAATGCTGCGCAAAGCATTAACATCGACAGTGAAACATGAAAAGTAAGATCTGGCCGACCAACCAATGAAGCACGCAGGTGAAATCGGCAAATCGGTGGTATTAGGCACGAGGGAAAATGTGCTGCTGCTGCTGCTGCCATCGTGTGTGCAGAAGGAAGAAGAGTCCAAGGACGACAGACATGCATGTGTGTCTGGCAACTGTCACTTCCTATTATCAACCATACAAGACACCGTGCGGCTTTGGCACGATGTCACAAACTGCCCTGTGGGAGGCTTTAAGGCCCCCTCCACATCAAGAAAAGGCTAGCTACTGATAGCAGGACGTAGCACCAAACACGTCCACTGGCTGTCAAGCCATGCTAGTGTGCAGCCAGTGTATTACCTCACACCGCCCTCGTGGAAGTAAGCAGTTTTTACGCCCGGAGAGCATCCAAGTAACTCACCCGATCAGCCACACCTCCGGGAAGGACGGTCTTAACCACTACACCGGTGCTCCTTCCTCCAATGATGCCAAAGCCTAGTCCACTGCCATCGTTGACCAGTTCGATTACCTGCAGCTGCGTCCACTCAGTGGTGATCTGAAATGTGGAGAACACATCACCACAAGCTGTGGCTCGAATCAGCCACAAAAGACGTCTTGTCAAGTGAGACCTGCATGCTACGTCACTAGAAGTGTGAGTACACTAACGAAAAAGACAGCAGAAAGAGCTTTCCGTCCAGAAACAGAATGCTTCATGACTACATCCAAGTTAATGCTTCGGTTTTTCTTTTAAGGCTATCTATCTCATTATTACCTTATCTCCTTAGCTATGCTCTGGCAGCATCTTGGTAGGGTTAGTGAAGTTGCACGATCAGCCTATCAGGACCAGACCGGACTTCAGACCCTACTAAGTGGCAAAAAAAAGCAGGATGCACCCTAAGGCCGAGCAATCTGGTCGAGGACTGGCCAGAAATCGTCTGACAACTCACGAGCAGAACGGTTGCTTGCTTGAACATGCAGCTCGGGTACGCTGCCGAGTGGGTGGGGCACCAAGGAACGACTTTTCCATTTTAGCTGGTTTCCTAGTCTAGCAGATCAGCCGGTCATATCACCAGCTCCGTGGTCACTGGCAGCAAGTGGGCAAGATAGACAGGCCTTCCAGAGAGAAACAGCTGGCCAGCAGGCTTGCTATGCTATCGGCCTGCCCCTTCTTCAAACTTAATCGCTGTCTCCTTAATCTAGGGTGCCTCTCCCAACCATTATGCTTACTTCAACTAGATACTTACGATTTTCACAAGTGCATATTTAAAGTAGTGCAAATACATGCATACTTACATCTGCACATAAAAATAACGGTTGGCCGATTCTACAGCCTCATTTAAGCTGGGGTAAAAGAACCTTACCGGTTATCACCAATGCTTGCAGTGGGCAATAACGGATCACTCACTGCAGGACTCGAACCAATGACCTGGATCGTGAAGAGCAAGCACTTTACCTGTGGGCTAAGACCCAAGAGAATCGT
Organism: Cristatella mucedo; assembly: GCA_009760855.2. Taxonomy (NCBI): domain Eukaryota; kingdom Metazoa; phylum Bryozoa; class Phylactolaemata; family Cristatellidae; genus Cristatella; species Cristatella mucedo. The sequence continues at coordinate 43,913 of WPIO01000430.1, forward strand.
CACCCAACAAGCACATAACTACGTAAACCCTAAACTGTGAAACTCTGCTTCAGCTCTCAACACGGCTCCGGAATGGCCCAATCTTAGGTAAATGTAGTCGGGTGACTCACAAGAACTGAAACATATCTAAAATGCCAACTGATAAAAGGGAGACGTTAACTTGAGCAACAGAAGCTTAAAACTCACAGCCCAGAAGCTTTGAAAAAAACTATTACACTTTACGATACCTTTGTGCCGATTTGACATTGACTGCTAAAAACTGAAAGGTTCAACCAGGAGACTTCCCGTCAGACCAGTGGGCACATAATAATATTATAATAATATTGCACTTGATAAAGCGCCCTCAGAGAACTTAATCTCTTTCTAGGCGCTTTACATTTGCTGCAAAGTGATACGCAATAGAATAGTAAGTAAAATCATGCTTGAAAAACAAACAAAATGAATAACATGGTTAGGGCTTACATGCACATCACCCACCAAATTGTGGAGGTTGACGATGATTCATTTCCTAGTATTCGGAAAGACCCTAGGCAAAGCAGTCCGTTGACAAGGCGCAGTGAAGTGCAGTTAGGACTCTGTATGGCTTACTGCAAAGCAAGTGATGTGTACTAATTAGATTGGCTACTCCACTGGCAGCCGTGGGGATAAAGTTGCCATTCCTACCAGTGCTCCCAGCCAAAGAAACTAAGCCGGAGTAATGAGTTGATTACTTTCTCAGCACTTTTGAGGATAGGTAGGCCTACTTAGGTTGTTGCCGAGGAGTCAAGGAAGATCTATCTAGGCAGGGGTGCAGTTTGCCACAAGTAATGCCTGTTATAGCATATTTCACAGGCACGGTCATTACAGGAAAAATAGACCCCAGTCGGTGATTAAGCAAAGGCACAAGATTAACCTTGATGTCGACAGAGTGCCTCGATGTCGAAGTGCCTCACACGACAGACTGGCCCCCCTCCCCTCGGAGGGGGGAGGGCTGCATTGTCCAGTTGAACTCTTGGCAATTATAGCTATCTTCTTACCAGCAAGCATATCTGTATCATTCAATATAGCTGGACATCCTGAATTATGACGATTGAGTTCAGCTCGTAACGTCAGATATGGTAGCTAAAAAGCATTGCTGTTTCAATACTTTGTCAGTGATCTGTCGGTCTGCTATCCTGTACAGAAGTTGGTTAGCACGTGCTATGACAATACAAGACTCGGTTAGCCGTGCATTGTCTGTTCGCAAACGATTGGGTCAACTACCATTATTACTCCACTTCTTCCTCGACTGAGCACTGGCTCGGCGCCATCAAGGGAGGGGCATGTGGACTACAAAATTCCGTCATACTTTCTTTCTAGGGCCCTCTTTATTCGTTTGCCATAAAAATCTAATGTGGTGTATCTATGTATGTAACTCCACAAAGCCGAGAGTCTAAGTGGGTGCTACGAAGGAAAGTCTAATCTATAGTAAGGTCAAGTTACTGGGTGCGTGTATAGGCCTTGAGGAAAGAGCTTGCTCTTCACGATCGGGTAGTGTCTCCGAAATTTGGGCGGCTCGCAGTTGGGCGATCCTTAATTGCCACTGCAAGTGTTGTGATATAGCCGATAAGGCTCTTCTGCTGCTATTAACAAGTTCGTGTTGGAATAAGGTATCCACTAGACTTCATCTTTTGGAAGAAAGTGAAGTTGAGGATGCATCGTTGAGTCAGGAGAACAGTCAAGAAAGTTGAGTTAACCTTGAGTAGCAGTGCTGGTGGCTGAAAGAATCTGCTGTACCAGTCGACAGCAGGTGAGTGGATGTCGTCGTTGTACGAATAAGAATTATGGGAGTGAAATTCTAAGGGTCCTTGGACCTTCCTCGGCAAAAGCTTCTGTTTGCCAATAGCCGTTAGCATAGGAATGGGAACAGCTAATTTTATTGTCAGTATATGACCTGAGGGCGCGAGGAGGCTCAAACATGGTTTCCGCAATGATACAAGCCCTAGGCGGGCCTTGAGGGTCGGAATTCCAATTTTGCAGTGTATCTTGTTGATCGACTGTGGTCCATCACAACTAAAAAAAAAAAAATTTTCAGCAGAGGGAGTATACGTGTGTTTAAGATTCTTGGATTCACTGATCAACCACGCAGTCATATTCCATCCCCAGCTTCATCAGAGCTTAATAGTTGTTTGGTAGCCTCACCCACTAGATAATTACATTAGTCGCTGCTTAGACATGACTCGGAGGTATAGATCTAGATCATGCAGCCAGACACCCTGGCAGAGAGTGCCCTATATTGGACAGTCTTAGAGGTGGTGGCTAGCTGTGGAATCTGATCTTCTTACTAAAGTTTAAGCATTAGGCAGGCTATCAATTAGAAACTTAAATTCGCAAGAGCCTACACAACAGCATCACGAATTAGAAGAGTAAGTCTCTTAGTCCAGTCGGGCACTGGGGTGGCCTATGAGAAGAAGCTTGGTCTTATCATCGTTTAGTTCAAGTAAATTGGTCGATAGGAAGGATCGATTGTCTGTAAGACAAGTATTCAGTTTATCAGTCACTGCAGGAGATTCTGATGGTTCAAATGACAAGTACAAGTGGGTATCGTCGGCACAGTAGTGATAGCCTCTATTTATCACAGCACTTAATGGGTCCATGTGATACTGTACTTTATGTACTTATTCACCCCGACACTGTGCATGCTGCTACTAAACATATTTGCATGCTGACCTTGTGCATGTCACCTCTAACCATTGTATGCTTGTGTCATTGAGCATGCTACCACTGACCATTCGACCATGCTTTCCTTGCAGCCAATGTAAAGTGCCAAATGATTTGATATTATTATTATTATTATAGCTGATACCATCACTTTTTCACATTAGCCCGAATCACTTTTTCCAAGAGGCTCGGTATAAATGGAGAACAGCTATGTTGAGTAACGTAATGTATATCCATCTGTAACTCCACAGAGCCAAAGCGACTATGCTGGTGTTACGCAGGAGAGTTTGTATGGCTCACTCAAAGCCCAAGCGGCGTTATGTGCGAGTTCATTGGCCCACAGACATCTGCTAAAGAAATAAAGGGAAAACTGAGAATCGTGGCTGAGTCAGGAGAGCAGCTGAAGCAGTGAGTAGCATGAACATAGCAGCATGGTATAGCTGGAAAGGATGTGCCATGGTCGGCAGCAGAAGAGCAGCTGTGGTTGCATAAGAATCGTGGAAGTTAATTCCACGGTCTAGAACCTGCAGAGCTAAAGCTTCTGCCACCAATGGTCTTTAAGTGGAGGAATGGAATAGCTAATGTATTGTCCCTACAGGACCTAAGGGCACGAGAAGGGTGAAACTAGGTGCTTCAGTTCAGCTAGGTATGAAGGAGCCAAAACCGAGGCAGGCCTTATGGGTGACTGTAAGAACTTTGCTCTGTATCTGTTGATCAACCGGCAGCCATCCTAGCTCTTTCAGCAAAGGAGACAGATGTTAAAAACCTCTGGACTTTGTTAACTAGCCTTACCGCCATATTCATCGCCAGCTGCAGTGGCCTAGTGGCTTTTTCGGTAGCCTAGCCAATAGGGAATGACAATAATCTAGCCGAGACAGAATTGAGGAGCTAGTTCGATTCTCTGCAAGCCACCGTGGAAGACTGTTGTAGATAGGGATCGGATGTGATGGCTAGCTGTAGAAGCAGTCTTCTTAACAAAGCTTTTAAAAATGTATGCAGCTGTCGAAGACAACACCTAAATTCCGAGCACATGGTGATGGTCGCACAAAGGTATCACTTATTAGAAGAGCAAAGCCTTCTAATACAGCCACAT
>WPIO01000431.1:0-47643 GCA_009760855.2 Cristatella mucedo
TTGAGTTTGCAGCTGATCGCGGAATATAAAGACATCTCGATACTGCTCGTTATAGCGTGCGATTGCTTGCTGCAGAGTGGGGTGACTAGCATTAGGCCATTCACACTTGAATAACCTACTTTGCATTAGATCGCGGCAGATGGCACAATATGTAGATACTTTAAATTAACCCGTCTCAGCGTGTGGTAGCTTGCAGCAGAGTCCAGCTACTTGGTTTAGGCAATCGCACCTGAATAACACATTTCGGTTAAGTTTGCTGCAAATCGCTGAATATAAAGACACCTTGATACTGCTCGTTATATAGTGAGATAACTTGCTGTAGATTGCAGCGCCTAGCATAAGGCCATTCACACTTGAATAGCTTATCTTGCATGATATCTCAGCAGATCGCACAATATCTAGATACTTTAAACCAATCCGCGGGCTTGAGTTTGCAGCAAATCGGTAAATATAAAGAAACCTCGATACTGCTCTTCATAGCCTTGATGGCTTGCTGCTGAGTGCGGCGCCTAGCATAAGGCCATTCACACTTGAATAACCTACTTTGGATGAGATTGCAGCAGATCGCACAATATCTAGATACTTTAAATCGACCCGTGTCAGCGTGCAGTAGCTTGCAGCAGAGTGCAGCTCCTTGCTTTAGGCAATCGCAATTTCATAACTCATTCAGCTTGCGTTTGCAGCAGATCGCTGAATATGAAGACAGCTCAATAGAGCTCGTAATAGCCTGTAATAAGTTGCTGTAGAGTTCTGTGCTTTGCATTAGGCTATTCACACTAGAATAGCTTATTTTGCATGAGTTTACAGCAGATTGCACAATATCAAGATACAGTAAATCGCCCCGTCAGAGCGTGCAGTAGCTCGCAGCAGAGTGCAGCTCCTTGCTTAGGGCAATCGTACTTAAAAAACACATTTCGAATGAGTTTGCAGCCGATCGCGGAATGTAAAGACACCTCAATACTGCTCGTTATGGCGTTTGATAACTTGCTGCAGAGTGTGGTGCCTTGCATTAGGCCATTCTCACTTGAATAACCTATTTTGCATGAGATAGCAAGAGATTGCCCAATATCTAGATACTTTAAATCCACCCGTCGAACCGTGCAGGAGCTGGCAGCAGAGTGCTCAGCTTTGCTTTAGGCAATCGCACTTGAAAAATGCATTTTGCTTGATTTTGCAGCAGAGCGCGGAACATAAACACACCTCAATACTCATCCTCATAGCTTGTGATAACTTGCGGCAGAATGCTGTGCTTTTCATTAAGCCATTCACACTTGAATAACCTATATTTCATGAGATCTCAGGAGATCCCACAATATCTAGATACTAAGATCGCAGTATATAAAGACACCTTGATACTACACGTTTTAGCGTGTGATAACTTGCTCCAGAATGCGGCACCTCGCATTGAGCTATTCACACTTGAATAACTTATTTTGCATGAGTTCGCAGCAGCTCGCGCAAAATCTAGATACTTTAAATTCACCCGTCGAAGCATGCTGGAGCTGGCAGCAGAGTTCAGTGCCTCCCATCAGGTAATCGCACTTGAATAACTCGTTTCGATTGAGTTTGCAGCAGATTGCGGTATATAAAGACACCTCGATACTGCTCGTTAAAGTGTGCGACACTTTGCTGCAGAGTGCGGCACCTTGCATTAAGCCATTCACACTTGAATACCTTATTTTGCATGAGTTTACAGCAGACCGCACAATATCTAGATGCTTCAAATCAACCCGTCAAGGCATAAAGTAACTCGAAGCCGAGTGCAGGCCTTGCTTTAGGCAATCGCACTTGAATAATTCATTTCGCTTGAGTTTGCAGCAGATCGCTGAATATAAAGACACCTCGATTCTGCTCGTTATATCTTGTGATAACTTGCTGCAGATTGTGGAGCCTTGCATTAGGCCATTCTCACTTGAATAACCAATTTTGCATGAGATCGCAGGAGATCGCACAATATCTAGATACTTTACATCAACCCATCGAAGCATGCAGGAGCTGGCAGCAGAGTGCTCAGCCTTGCCTTAGGCAATCGCACTTGAAAAACGCATTTTGCTTGATTTTGCGGCAGATCGCGGAACATAAACACAACTCGATACTCATCCTCATAGCTTGTGATAACTTGCGGCAGTGTGCAGCGCTTTGCATTAGGCAAGTCACACTTGAATACCTTATTTTCTATGAGTTCACAGCAGATCGCAAAACATCTAGATACTTTAAATACACCCGTGGAAGCGTGCAGTAGCTTGCAGCAGAGTGCAGCTCCTTGCTTTAGGCAATCACACTTAAATAACTCATTTCGCTTGAGTTCCCAGTAGACCACTGAATATAACCACACCTTGATACTGCTCATTATATCGTGTGATAACTTGCTGCAGAGTGTGGTGCATTGCAATAAGACATTCACACTTGACTAACCTATTTTGCATGAGATCGCAGGAGATCGCACTATATCTAGATACTTTAAATCCACCCGTCGAAGCATGCAGGTGCAGGCAGCAGATGGCTACGCCTTTGTTTAGGCAATCGCAGTTTAATTATTTATTTTGCTTGATTTTGCAGCAGATCGCGGAACATACAGACACCTTGAAACTGCTCGTCCTAGCGTGTGATAACTTGCTGCAGAGTGCGGCTCCTTGCATTAAGCCAGTCACACTTAAATACTTTATTTAGCATGAGTTCACAGCAGATTGCACAATATCTAGATACTTTAAATCAACCCGTCAAAGCATGCTGTAGTTCAAGCAGAGTACAAATCTTGCTTTAGGCAATCGCACTTGAATAGCTCATTTCGCTTGAGTTTGCATACGACCGCTGAATATAAAGAAACCTTGATACTGCTCGTAATATCGTGTGATGACTTGCTGCAGAGTGCGGCACCTAGCATTAGGTAGTTCACTCGTGAATAACCTACTTTGCAGGACTTCATGGCAGATCGCACTATATCTAGATACTTTAAATCAACCCGTCAAGTAATGCAGTCGCTCGGAGAGCAGTGCAGGCCTTGTTTTAGGCAATCGCACTGGAATAACTCATTTCGCTTGAGTTTGCGGGCAGATCGCAGAATATAAAGACACTTCGATAATGCTCATTATAGCGTGTGATAACTTGCTGCAGAGTGGGGCGCCTTTCATTAAGGCATTCCCACTTGAATAGCCTATTTTGCATGAGTTAACAGCAGGTCGCACAATATCTGGATACTTAAAATCAAGCGGTCTAAGCATGCTGTAGCTCGGAGCAGAGTGCAGGCCTTGCTTTCGGCAATCGCACTTGAATAACTTATTTCGCTTGTATTTGCAGCAGATCGTGGAATATAAAGACACCTCGATACTGCTCGTTATATCGTGTGATGGCTTGCAGCAGTGTGCGGCGCCTAGCATTAGGCCATTCACACTTGAATAACCTACTAGGCATGAGATCACAGCTGATCGCACAATATTTAGATATTTTAAATCAACACGTCTAATGTGCGGTAGCTTGCAGTGGAGTGCCGCTCCTTGCTTTACGCAATCGCACATGAATGAGACATTTCGGTTAAGTTTGCTGCAGATCGCTGAATATAAAGACAGCTCGATACTGCTCATTATATCGTGTGATACCTTGCTGCAGATTGCGGCGCCTACCATTAGGCCATTCGCACTTGAATAACTTATCTTGCATGAGTTCACAGCAGATCGCACAATATCTAGACACTTTAAATCAACCTGCCAGAGCGTGGAGTAGTTTGCAGCATAATGCAGCTCCTAGCTTCAGGCAATCGCACTTGAATAACCCATTTTGCTTAAGTTTGCAGCAAATCGCTAAATATAAAGACACCTCGATACTACTCTTTATAGCGTGTGATAACTTGCTGAGGAGTGCTGGGCCTTGCATTAGGCCATTCATACAAGAATAGCTTACTTTGCATGAGTTCACAGCAGATCGCACAATATCTAGATACTTCAAATCAACCCGTCAAGGCATTAACTAGCTCGGAGCAGAGTGCTGGACCTTGCTTTAGGCAATCGCACTTGAATAATTCATTTCGCTTGAGTTTGCAGCAGATAGCTGAATTTAAAGACACCTCGATACTGCTCGTTATATCGTGTGATAACTTGCTGCAGATTGCCGTGCTTTGCAATAGGCCATTCACACTTGAATAGCTTATCTTGCATGAGTTCATAGCCGATTGCACAGTATCTAGATACTTTAAATTAACCCGTCGAAGCATGCTGTAGTTCAAGCAGAGTGCAAATCTTGCTTTAGGCTATCGCACTTGAATAACTCATTTCGCATGAGTTTGCAGCAGATCGCGGAATATATAGACACCGCGATACCTCTCGTTATGGCGTGTGATAACTTGCTGCTGAGTGCGGCTCGTAGCATTAGGCCATTCACACTTGAATAACCTACTTTGGATGAGATCGCAGCAGATCTTACAATATTTAGATACTTAAAATCAATACGTCTAAGCGTGAGGTAGCTTGCAGCAGAGTGCAGCTCCTTGGTTTAAGCAATCGCACATGAATAACTCATTGCTGTTAAGTTTGCAGCAGATCGCTGAATATAAAGACACCTCGATACTGCTTGTTATATCGTGTGATAACTTGCTGCAGATTGCTGCACCTTGCATTAGGCCATTCACACTTGAATAGCTTATTTTGCATGAGTTCACTGCAGATCGCACAATATCTAGCTACTTTAAATGAACCCGTCAAGTAATGCAGTAGCTCGGAGAGGAGTGCAGGCCTTGCTTTAGGCGATCATTCTTGAAAAACTTATTTCGCTTGAGTTTGCAGCAGATTGCGGTATATAGAGACACCTCGATACTGCTCGTTAAAGTGTGCGACACTTTGCTGCAGAGTGCGGCACCTTGCATTAAGCCATTCACACTTGAATAACTTATTTTGCATGATTTCACACCAGATCGCACAATATCTAGATACTTTAAATCAACCCGTCTAAGCGTGTGGTAGTTTGCAGCAGAGTGAAGCTCCTTTCTTTAGGCAATCGCACTTGAATAACTTATTTTCCTTGATTTTGCAGCAGATCGCGGAAAATTAAGACACCTCGATTCTGCTCGTTATAGCGTGTGATAACTTCCTGCAGAGTGCAGGACCTTGCAATAAGCCATTCGCACTTGAATAACTTATTTTGCACGTGTTCACAGCAGATCGCACGTACTCTAGATACTTTAAATCAACCCGTCAAAATGAAGTAACTCGGAGCAGAGTGCAGATCTTGCTTCAAGCAATTGCACTTGAATTACTCATTTTGCATAAGTTTGCAGCATATCACGGAATTTAAAGACAACTCGATACAGCTCATTAGAGCGAGTACGAACTTGCTGTAAAGTGCGGCGCCTAGCATTAGGCTATTCACACTTGAATAACCTACTTTGCATGAGATGGCTGCAGATCGTACAATGTCTAGATAATTTAAATCAATCCGTCTAAGCGTGTGGTTGCTTGCAGCAGAGTGCAGCTACTTTGTTTAGGCGATCGCGCATGAATAACTCTTTTAGCTTCAAGTTGCAGCAGATCGCAGAATATAAATACACCTCGATACTGCTCGTTATAGCTTGTGGTAACTTGCTGCAGAGTGCGGTGCTTTGCATTAAGCCACTGACACTCGAATAACCTATTTTGCATGAGATCACAGGAGATCGCACAATATCTAGATACTTTAAATCCACCCGTCGAAGCTTGCAGGAGCTCGCAGCAGAGTAGTCGACTTTCCTTTAGGCAAAGGCACTTGAATAACATGTTTCGATTGAGTTTGCAGCAGATCACTAAATATAAAGACACCTCGATACTGCTCGTTATAGCGTGTAATAACTTGCTGCAAAGTGTAGCACCTTGCATAAGCCATTCACACTTGAATAGCTTATTTTCCATGAGTTCACAGCAGATCGCACAATAACTAGATACTTTTAATCAAGCTGTCCGCGTGTGCAGTAGCTTGCAGCAGAGTGCAACTCCTTGCTTTAGGCAATCGCACTTGAATAAGTCATTTCGCTTGCGTTTGCAGCTGATAGCTGAATATAAAGACACCACGATACTGCTCGTTATAGCGCGTGATAACTTGCTAGAGATTGCTGTGCCTTGCCCTAAGCCATTCACACTTGAATAACTTATTTTGCATGAGTTCACAGCAGATCGCACAATATCTGGATACTTTAAATCAACCCGTCTAAGCGTGTTCTAGCTTGCAGCAGAGTCCAGCTCCTTGCTTTAGGCAATCGCACATGAATAACTCATTTAGCTTGAGTTTGCAGGAGATGGCAGAATATAGAGACACCTCAATACTGCTCGTTCTAGCGTGTGATAACTTGCTGCAGAGTGCACAGCCTTGCAATAAGCCATTCACACTTGAATAACCTATTTTGCATGAGATCGCCGGAGATCGTACAACATCTAGATAATTTAAATCCACCCGTCGAAGCGTGCAGAAGCTGGCAGCAGATTGCTACGCCTTGCTTTAGGCAATCGCACTTCAATAACTCATCTTGCTTAATTTTGCAGCAGATCGCTGTACAGAAAGACACCTCGATAATGCTCGTCATTGTGTGTCATAACTTGCTGCAGATTGGGGCGCCTTGCATTAAGTCAATTATACTTGAATAACTAAATTCTGCAAAAGTTCACAGCAGATTGCACAATATCTAGATACTTTAAACCAATCCGTCAAGGCATGCAGTAGCTCGGAGCAGATTGCTAAGCCTCGCTTTAGGCAATCGCACTTCAATAACTCATTTTGTTTGATTTTGCAGCAGATCGCAAAACATCAAGACACCCCGACAATGCTCGTCATAGTGTGTGATAACTTGCTGCAGAGTGCGGCGCCTTGCATTAGGCCATTCACACTTAATACCTCATTATCCATGAGTTCACAGCAGATCATACAATATCTAGATACTTTAAATCCCCCCGTCGAAGCTTGCAAGAGCGGGCAGCAGAGTGCAGGGCCTTGCTCAGAGCAATCGTACTTAAAAAACTCATTTCGATTGAGTTTGCAGAAGATCGTTAGATATAAAGACACATCGATACTGCTCGTTATAGTCGGCGATTAGTTGCTGCACAGTCCGGTGCCTTGCATTAGGCCATTCATAATTAAATAACTCATTTTGCATAAGTTCACAGTAGATTGCACGATATCTAGATACTTTAAATCAACCTGTCAAGGCATGCAGTAGCTCGGAGCAGAGTGCAGGCCTTGCTTTAGGCTACCGCAATTGAATAACTCATTTTGCTTAAGTTTGTAGCAGATCGCTGTATATAAAGAATCCTCGATACTACTCGATATAGCGTGTGATAACTTGCTGCAAAGTGTGGTGCCTCGCATTGAGCCATTCACACTTGAATAACTTATTTTGCATGAGTTCGCAGCAGCTCGCACAATATCTAGATACTTTAAATCCACCCGTCGAAGCTTGCAGGAGCTTGCAGCAGAGTGCAGTGCCTTCCATCGGGCAATCGCATTTGAATAACATGTTTCGATTGTGTTTGCAGCAGATCACTAAATATAAAGACACCTCGATACTGCTCGTCATAGCGTGTAAAAACTTGCTGCAAAGTGTGGCACCTTGCATAAGCCATTCACACTTGAATAGCTTATTTTCCATGAGTTCACAGCAGATCGCACAATAACTAGATACTTTTAATCAAGCTGTCAGCGCGTGCAGTAGCTAGCAGCAGAGTGCAACTCCTTGCTTTAGGCAATCGCACTTGAATAAGTCATTTCGCTTGCGTTTGCAGCAGATAGCTGAATATAAAGACACCTCGATACTGCTCGTTATAGTGCGTGATAACTTGCTAGAGATTGCTGTGCCTTGCCCTAAGCCATTCACACTTGAATAATTTATTTTGCATGAGTTCACAGCAGATCGCACAATATCTGGATACTTTAAATCAACCCGTCTAAGCGTGTTCTAGCTTGCAGCAGAGTCCAGCTCCTTGCTTTAGGCAATCGCACATGAATAACTCATTTAGCTTGAGTTTGCAGGAGATGGCAGAATATAGAGACACCTCAATACTGCTCGTTCTAGCGTGTGATAACTTGCTGCAGAGTGCACAGCCTTGCAATAAGCCATTCACACTTGAATAACCTATTTTGCATGAGATCACCGGAGATCGTACAACATCTAGATAATTTAAATCCACCCGTCGAAGCGTGCAGAAGCTGGCAGCAGATTGCTACGCGTTGCTTTAGGCAATCGCACTTCAATAACTCATCTTGCTTAATTTTGCAGCAGATCGCTGTACAGAAAGACACCTCGATAATGCTCGTCATTGTGTGTCATAACTTGCTGCAGATGGGGGGCGCCTTGCATTAAGTCAATTATACTTGAATAACTAAATTCTGCAAAAAGTTCACAGCAGATTGCACAATATCTAGATACTTTAAACCAATCCGTCAAGGCATGCAGTAGCTCGGAGCAGATTGCTAAGCCTCGCTTTAGGCAATCGCACTTCAATAACTCATTTTGCTTGATTTTGCAGCAGATCGCAAAACATCAAGACACCCCGACAATGCTCGTCATAGTGTGTGATAACTTGCTGCAGAGTGCGGCGCCTTGCATTAGGCCATTCACACTTAATACCTCATTATCCATGAGTTCACAGCAGATCATACAATATCTAGATACTTTAAATCCCCCCGTCGAAGCTTGCAAGAGCGGGCAGCAGAGTGCAGGGCCTTGCTCAGAGCAATCGTACTTAAAAAACTCATTTCGATTGAGTTTGCAGAAGATCGTTAGATATAAAGACACATCGATACTGCTCGTTATAGTCGGCGATTAGTTGCTGCACACAGTCCGGTGCCTTGCATTAGGCCATTCATAATTAAATAACTCATTTTGCATAAGTTCACAGTAGATTGCACGATATCTAGATACTTTAAATCAACCTGTCAAGGCATGCAGTAGCTCGGAGCAGAGTGCAGGCCTTGCTTTAGGCTACCGCAATTGAATAACTCATTTTGCTTAAGTTTGTAGCAGATCGCTGTATATAAAGAATCCTCGATACTACTCGATATAGCGTGTGATAACTTGCTGCAAAGTGTGGTGCCTCGCATTGAGCCATTCACACTTGAATAACTTATTTTGCATGAGTTCGCAGCAGCTCGCACAATATCTAGATACTTTAAATCCACCCGTCGAAGCTTGCAGGAGCTTGCAGCAGAGTGCAGTGCCTTCCATCGGGCAATCGCATTTGAATAACATGTTTCGATTGAGTTTGCAGCAGATCACTAAATATAAAGACACCTCGATACTGCTCGTCATAGCGTGTAATAACTTGCTGCAAAGTGTGGCACCTTGCATAAGCCATTCACACTTGAATAGCTTATTTTCCATGAGTTCACAGCAGATCGCACAATAACTAGATACTTTTAATCAAGCTGTCAGCGCGTGCAGTAGCTAGCAGCAGAGTGCAACTCCTTGCTTTAGGCAATCGCACTTGAATAAGTCATTTCGCTTGCGTTTGCAGCAGATAGCTGAATATAAAGACACCTCGATACTGCTCGTTATAGTGCGTGATAACTTGCTAGAGATTGCTGTGCCTTGCCCTAAGCCATTCACACTTGAATAACTTATTTTGCATGAGTTCACAGCAGATCGCACAATATCTGGATACTTTAAATCAACCCGTCTAAGCGTGTTCTAGCTTGCAGCAGAGTCCAGCTTCTTGCTTTAGGCAATCGCACATGAATAACTCATTTAGCTTGACTTTGCAGGAGATGGCAGAATATAGAGACACCTTAATACTGCTCGTTCTAGCGTGTGATAACTTGCTGCAGAGTTCACAGCCTTGCAATAAGCCATTTACACTTGAATAACCTATTTTGCATGAGATCGCCGGAGATCGTACAACATCTAGATAATTTAAATCCACCCGTCGAAGCGTGCAGAAGCTGGCAGCAGATTGCTACGCCTTGCTTTAGGCAATCGCACTTCACTAACTCATCTTGCTTAATTTTGCAGCAGATCGCTGTACATAAAGACACCTCGATAATGCTCGTCATAGCCTGCGATAACTTGCTGCAGAGTGCTGTGCCTTGCATTAGGCCATTCACACTTGAATACCTCATTATCCATGAGTTCACGGCAGATCGTACAATATCTAGATACTTTAAATCCCCCCGTCGAAGCTTGCAAGCGCGGGCAGAAGAGTGCAGGGCCTTGCTCAGAGCAATCGTACTTAAAAAACTCATTTCGATTGAGTTTGCAGAAGATCGCTAGATATACAGACACATCGATACTGCTCGTTATAGTCTGCAATGAGTTGCTGTACAGTCCGGCGCCTTGCATTAGGCCATCCCCACTTAAATAACTTATTTTGCATGAGAAGAAATCAGATCGCATAATATCTAGAAACTTTAAATCGACCAGTCACAGCATGCAGTAGCTTGCAGCAGAGTGCAGCTACTTGCTTTAGCGAATAGCACTTGACAGACTCATTTCGCATGAGCTTGCAGCAGATCTCAAAATATAGAGACACATCGATACTGCTCGTTATATCGTTTGATACCTTTCTGCAGAGTGTGGCACCTTGCATTAAGCCATTTACACTTGAAAAACATAATTTACATTACTTCGCCCCAGATCGCACAATATCTAGATAATTTAAATCTACCCGACGAAGCGTGCATGTGATTGCAGCAGAGTGCAGCTCCTTGCTTTAGCCAATAACACTTTAATAACTCATTTCGTTTGAGTTTGCAGTAGACCAAAGAATATAAAGACACCTCGTTACTGCTCGTTATATCGTGTGATAACTTGCTGCAGAGTGCGGCTTCATACATTAAGCCATTCACACTTGAATAGCTTATTTTTCATGAGCTCACAGCAAATCGCACAATATCTAGATACTTTAAATCAACCCGTTTAAGCGTGTGGTAGGTTGCAGCAGAGTGCTGCTCCTTACTTTAGCAATCGCACTTAAAATACTCATTTCGATTGAGTTTGCAGAAGATCGCAAGATATAAAGACACCTCGATACTGCTCGTTATAGCATGTGATAACTTGCTGGAGATTGCTGTGCCTTGTCCTAAGCCATTCAGACTTGAATAACTTATTTTGCATGAGTTCACAGCAGATCGCACAATATCTGGATACTTTAAATCATCCTGTCTAAGCGTGTTCTAGCTTGCAGCAGAGTCCAGCTCCTTGCTTTAGGCAATCGCACATGAATAACTCATTTAGCTTGAGTTTGCAGGAGATCGCAGAATATAGAGACACCTCGATACTGCTCGTTCTAGCGTGTGATAACTCGCTGCAGAGTGCACAACCTTGCAGTAAGCCATTCACACTTGAATAACCTATTTTGCATGGGATCGCAGCAGATCGTACAGCATCTGGATACTTTAAATCCACCCGTCGAAGCGTGCAGAAGCTGGCAGCAGACTGCTACGCCTCGCTTTAGGCAATCGCATTTCAAAAACTCAATTTGCTTGATTTTGCAGCTGATCGCTGTACATAAAGACACCTCGATAATGCTCGTCATAGTGTGTAATAACTTGCTGCAGAATGGGGCACCTTGCATTAAGTCATTTATACTTGAACGACTAAATTCTGCAAAAGTTCACAGCAGATTGCACAATATCTAGATTCTGTAAACTAATCCTTCAAGGCATGCAGTAGCTCGGAGCAGAGTGCAGGCCTTTGTTTACCCAATCGCACGTATATAACTCATTTCGCTTAACTTTGCAGCAGATCGCAGAATATAAAGACACCTCGATTCTTCTCGTTATAACCTGCGATAACTTACTGCAGAGCGCTGCTCCTTGCATTAGGCCATTCACACTTGAAAACCTTAATATCCATGAATTCACAGCAGATCGTACAATATCTAGATACTTAAATCCACCCCTCGACGCTTGCAAGAGCGGGCAGCAGAGAGCCTCTCCTTTCTTTAGGCAATCGCACTTAAAATACTCATTTCGATTGAGTTTTCAGAAGGTCGCAAGATATAAAGACACCTCGATACTGCTCGTTATAGCATGTGATAACTTGCTGCAGAGTGCAGGGCCTTGCATTAAGCCATTCGCACTTAAATAACTTATTTTTCATTAGTTCACAGATGATCACACAATATATAGATACTTTAAATCAACCCGTCAAAGCATGCAGTAGCTCGGAGCAGAGTGCTGATCTTGCTTTAAGCAATTGCACTTGAATAACTCATTTCGCATGAGTTTGCAGCATATCATGGAATATAAAAAAACCTCGATACTGCTCATTATAGCGTGTAATAACTTGCTGCAAAGTGTGGCAACTTGCATTAAGCTTTTTACACTTGAATATCTTATTTTGCTAGAGTTCACAGCAGATCACACAATATCTAGATACTTTAAATCAACCCGTCTAAGCGTGTGGTAGCTTGCAGCAGAGTGCTGCTCCTTTCTTTAGGCAATCGCACATGAATAACTCATTTAGGTTGAGTTTGCAGCAGTTCGCAGAATATAGAGACACCTCGATACTGCTCGTTCTAGCGTGTGATAACTTGCTGCAGAGTGCACAGCCTTGCATTAAGGCATTCACACTTGAATAACCTATTTTCTATGAGATCGCCGGAGATCGAACAACATCTGGATTCTTTAAACGAACCTGTCGAAGCGTGCAGAAGCTGGCAGCAGATTGCTACGCCTTGCTTTCGGCAATCGCACTTGAATAACTCATTTCGCTTAGGTTTGCAGCAGATCGCGGAATATAAAGACACCTCGATCCTGCTCGTTATAGCCTGCGATAACTTGGTGCAGAGTGCTGCGCCTTGCATTAGGCCATTCACACTTGAATACCTTATTATCCATGAGTTCACATCAGATCGTACGAAATCTAGATAGTTTAAATCCACACGTAAGAGCTTGCAAGAGCGGGCAGCAGAGTGCAGGGCCTTGCTCAGAGCAATCGTACTTACAAAACTCATTTCGAATGAGTTTGAAGAAGATCGCTAGATATAAAGACACCTCGATACTGCTCGTTATAGTCTGTGATGAGTTGCTGCAGAGTCCAGAGCCCTGCATTAGGCCATCCGCACTTAAATAACTTATTTTGCATGAGAAGAAATCAGATCGCAGAATATCTAGAAACCATAAATCGACCAGTCACAGCATGCAGTAGCTTGCAGCACAGTGCAGCTACTTGCTTTAGGTAATCGCACTTCACAAACTCATTTCGCTTGAGTTTGCAGCAGATATCAAAATATAGAGACACCTCGATACTGCTTGTTATAGCGTTTGATAACTTGCTGCAGAGTGAGGCGCTTTGCATTTAGCCATTTACACTTGAAAAACTTATTTTGCATGAATTCACAGCAGACATCACAATATCTAGATACTTTAAATCCACCCGTCGAAGCCTGCAGGAGCTGGCAGCAGAAAGAGGCTCCTTGCTTATGGCAATCGCAATTAAAAAACTCATTTCGATTGAGTTTGCAGAAGATCGCGAGATCCTAAGACACCTCCATACAGCTCGTTATAGCGTGTGATAACTTGCTACAGATTGTGGTGCCTTGCCCTAAGCCATTCACACTTGAATAACTTTTTTTGCATTAGTTCACAGCAGATCGCACAATATCGCGATACATTAAATCAACCCGTCTTAGGGTGTTGAAGCTTGCAGCAGGGTGCAGCTTCTTGCTTTAGGCAATCGCACATGAATAACTCATTTAGCTTGAGTTTGCACCAGATCTCAAAATATAGACGAACCTCGATTCTGCTCCTCATAGTGTGTGATAACTTGCTGCACAGTGCACAGCCTTGCATTAATCCATTCACACTTGAATAACCTATTTTGCATGAGATCGCAGGAGATCGTACAATATCTAGATACTTTAAATCCGCCCGTCGAAGCGTGCTGAAGCTGGCAGCAGAGTGCCATGCCTTGCTTTAGGCAATCGCCCTTAAGTAATTCATCTTGCTTTATTTTGCAGCAGATCGCTGAACATTGAACACCTCGATATTGCTCGTCATAGTGTGTGATAACTTGCTGCCGAGTGAGGCGCCTTGCATTAAGCCATTCATACTTGAATAACTAATTTTGCATAAGTTCACGGAAAATTGCACAATATCTAGATACTTTAAATCAACCCGTCAAAGCATGCAGTAGCTCAGAGCAGAGTGCAAGCCTTGCTGTAGGCATTTACACTTGAATAACTCATTTCGCTTGAGTTTGCAGCAGATCGCAGTAAATAAAGACACCTCGATACTACTCGGTATAGCATGTGATAACTTGCTGCAGAGTTTGGCGCCTCGCATTGAGCCATTCACACTTGAATAACTTATTTTGCATGAGTTCGCAGCAGCTCGCAAAATATCTAGATACTTTAAATCCACCCGACGAAGCGTGAGGGAGCCGGCAGCAGAGTGCAGTGCCTTCCATCAGGTTATCGCACTTAAATAACTCGTATCGATTGAGTTTGCAGCAGAATGCGGTATATAAAGATACCTCGATACTGGTCGTTAAAGTGTGCCACACTTTGCTGCAGAGTGGGGCGCCTTGCATTAAGCCATTCACACTTGAATAACTTATTTTGCACGAGCTCACAGTTGATCGCACAATATCTAGATACTTTAAATCAACCCGTCTAAGCGTGTGGTAGCTTGCAGCAGAGTGCAGCTCCTTGCTTTAGGCAATTGCACTTGAATAACTCATTTCGCTTGCGTTTGCAGCAGACCGCTGAATATAAAGACACCTCGATACTGCTCGTTATATCGCTTTTTAACTTGCTGCAGAGTGCGGCGCCTTGAAATAGGCCATTCACACTTGAATGACTTGTTTTGCATGAGTTCACAGTATATTGCACAATATCGAGATACTTTAAATGAACCCGTCAAGGCATGCAGGAGCCCGGAGCCGAGTGCAGGCCTTGCTTTAGGCAATCGCACTTGAATAACTCATTTTGCTTAAGTTTGCAGCAGATCGCAGAATATTAAGACACCTCGATACTGCTCGTTATAGCGTGTGATAACTTGCTGCAGTGTGAGGCGCCTTGCATTAAGCCATTCACACTTGAATAACTTATTTTGCACGAGCTCACAGTTAATCGCACAATATCTAGATACTTTAAATCAACCCGTCTAAGCGTGTGGTAGCTTGCAGCAGAGTGCAGCTCCTTGCTTTATGCAATATCACTTGAATAACTCATTTCGCTTGCGTTTGCAGCAGGTCGCAGAATATAAAGACACCTCGATACTACTCGTTATAGCCTTTGAGAACTTGCTGCAGAGTGCGGCACCTTGCATTAGGCCAATCACACATAAATAACTTATTTTGCATGAGTTTGCTGCAGATCACACAATATCTAGATACTTTAAATCAACGCGTCTAAGAGTGAGGTAGCTTGCAAAAGAGTGCAGCTCCTTGCTTTAGGCAATCGTACATGAATAACTGATTTATCTTGAGTTTGCAGCAGAAAGCTGAATGCGAAGACACCTCGATCCAGCTCGTTATAGCGTGTGATAACTTCCTGCAGAGTGCGGTGCCTAGCATTTAGCCATTCACACTTGAATAACCTATATTTCATGAGATCTCAGGAGATCCCACAATATCTAGATACTTAAAATCTACCCGTCGAAGCATGCAGAAGCTTGCAGCAGATTGCTCGGCCTTGCTTTAGGCAATCGCACTTGAATAATTCATTTAGCTCTATTTTGCAGCAGATCACGGAACATGAAGACACCTCGATACTGATCGTCATATCGTGTGATAACTTGCTGCAAAGTTTGGCACCTTGCATTAGGCTATTCACATTTGAATAACTAATTTTTCACGAGTTCACAGCAAATCGCACAATATCTAGATACTTAAAATCAAACCGTCCGAGCGGTAGTAACTTGCAGCAGAGTGCAGTTCCTTGCTTTAGGCAATTGCACTTGAATAACTCATTTCGCTTGCGTTTGCAGCAGACTGCTGAATATAAAGACACCTCGATACTGCTCGTTATATCGTGTGATAACTTCCTGCAGAGTGCGGTGCCTTGCATTAAGCCATTCACACTTGAATAACCTATATTTCATGAGATCTCAGGAGATCCCACAATATCTAGATACTAAGATCGCAGTATATAAAGACACCTTGATACTACACGTTTTAGCGTGTGATAACTTGCTCCAGAATGCGGCACCTCGCATTGAGCCATTCACACTTGAATAACTTATTTTGCATGAGCTCCCAGCAGCTCGCGCAAAATCTAGATACTTTAAATTCACCCGTCGAAGCATGCTGGAGCTGGCAGCAGAGTTCAGTGCCTTCCATCAGGTAATCGCACTTTAATAACTCGTTTCGATTGAGTTTGCAGCAGATTGCGGTATATAAAGACACCTCGATACTGCTCGTTAAAGTGTGCGACACTTTGCTGCAGAGTGCGGCACCTTGCATTAAGCCATTCACACTTGAATAACTTCTTTTGCATGATTTCACACCAGATCGCACAATATCTAGATACTTTAAATCAACCCGTCTAAGCGTGTGGTAGCTTGCAGCAGAGTGAAGCTCCTTTCTTTATGCCATCGCACTTGAATAACTCATTTTCCTTGATTTTGCAGCAGATCGCGGAAAATTAAGACACCTCCATTCTGCTCGTTATAGCCTGTGATAACTTCCTGATGAGTGCAGGACCTTGCAACAAATTATTCACACTTGAATAACTTATTTTGCACGTGTTCACAGCAGATTGCACATACTCTAGATACTTTAAATCAACCCGTCAAAATGCAGTAGCTCAGAGCAGAGTGCAGATCTTGCTTTAAGCAATTGCACTTGAATAACTCATTTCGCATGAGTTTGCAGCATATCATGGAATATAAAGACACCTTGATACAGCTAATTATAGCGTGTAATAACTTGCTGCAAAGTGTGGCACCTTGCATTAAGCTATTCACACTTGAATAACTAATTTTTCACGAGTTCACAGCAGATCGCACAATATCTAGATACTTTAAATCAAACCGTCCGAGCGTGCAGTAGCTTGCAGCAGAGTGCAGTTCCTTGCTTTAGGCAATTGCACTTGAATAACTCATTTCGCTTGCGTTTGCAGCAGACTGCTGAATATAAAGACACCTCGATACTGCTCGTTATATCGTGTGATAACTTGCATCAGAGTGAGGCGCCTTGCATTAAGCCATTCACACTTGAATAACTTATTTTGCATGAGTTCACAGTATATTGCACAATATCTTGATACTTTAAATCAACTTGTCAAGGCATGCAGTAGCTCGGAGCAAAGTGCAGGTCTTGATTTACGCAATCGCACTTGAATAACTCATTTCGCTTGAGTTTGCAGCAGATCGCTGAATGTAAAGACACCTCGATACTGCTCCTCATAGCGTGTGATAACTTGCTGCAGAGTGGGCAGCCTTGCATTAAGCCATTCACACTTGGATAACCTATTTTGCATGAGATTGCAGGAGATCCTACAATATCTAGATCCTTTAAATCCACCCGTCGAAGCGTGCAGAAGCATGCAGCAGATTG
Source organism: Cristatella mucedo (assembly GCA_009760855.2). NCBI lineage: Eukaryota > Metazoa > Bryozoa > Phylactolaemata > Cristatellidae > Cristatella > Cristatella mucedo. The sequence continues at coordinate 17,450 of WPIO01000431.1, forward strand.
CTACGCCTTGCTTCAGGCAGTCGCACTTCAATAACTCATTTTGCTTGATTTTGCAACAGATCGCTGAACATAAAGACACCTTGATAATGCTCGTCATAGTGTGTGATAATTAGCTGCAGAATGCGGCGCCTTGCATTAAGCCATTCATACTCTAATATCTTATTTTGCATAAGTTCACAGCAGATTGCACAATATCTAGATACTTTAAATCAACCCGTCATGGCATGCAGTAGCTCGGAGCTGAGTGCAGGCCTTGCTTTAGGCAATCGCACTTGAATAACTCATTTTGCTTGAGTTTGCAGCAGATCGCAGAATATAAAAACGATACGGCACTGGCACAGTACGTGAGTGGTTAAAGTTGTTTCACTGTGGAATTTTACATAGAATACGACTAGCAATGAATGTCAACTTCAGACCTTTACTAAGCTAACTTAACAGAAAGGATCGTGAGAAGCATCTTAACCAGATCCAATCTTTTCTTTAAAATATCAAATCTTCGTGCATTTTTCGTGCAATTGTAGTAGTTAAAAATGACCTTGGCTATAATTTATATGCAGATGGCTACTTTCTAGACAAGTTGTTCGTTTACATTTTACCTTTCAGCACCATGATCTGTCACTTCTCTTGCAAATTGTGTTGCAAAGATTCTTGCTTTTACGTCAGTCTGGCTACTGCAAAATAATCATACAACCAGGCCAGCAGTATCAAGACGGTATCACTTTGTAACTGAATAGCCATTGATCAAAAGGAGCCGCAAGCATGTTAGTTGTAATATCAGCATAGAACCAGGATGTCCTTTTTCACACTAATCTTTGCCTAAACATTAGCAGACTGACTATCTAGTTAAATTCGTTCCGCAACGGCGTACTTGACTCAAATTACCCGTATTACTAATCAATTTCCTCCTTTACATTGCCATTAATCCGGTCCAGACCCGAGAAAAACATCGATATTCGGTTGGGTATTTCGTATTTGAAAATGTACTCATAATTAACGAATTTTGTTTAAAAAGACGATACACTGTAATATACTGCCACACATTGGCTTTGATTAATGTACAGCATTAACATGGAGATCAGACGACTTAAAGATGCTGACGGAGTGAGGGGAGAAAGGCTGAAATTAAAACCTGAATCTTCTTCACTGATGCTTGCCATTTTCGCCACGATCTCCTCACTTTCACCTGCAGAAGTTGTTTGATACAAACCTGTCGATGATGAATGTCAAAGTAAAGATTCACAAGCTCTTCTAGAATATAATGTGCATCTTAAATTTTAATCTCGGTGAATCTATGAAAAAACCATCTTGGTGCTCGCCGTAACCTGCTGTTTGCCGTGACTGAGAGCCGACGCGCCCGCTTGCTGCAGTTGCGGTAGCAGAAGCTGGAGCCCAGCCAAGGACTGCAGCTCCTGCAGCCCTTTGCAAGAGGCGCCAGCTACAGCAGCAAGCACGAATAGGACTTAGGCAGCCTGGCTCTCACTTCTGCTGCTGCTCTGGTCATTTCGAGCTCGCGCACTGTGAAGCTGGACAGCTGCAGAAAGTGGTGGGTGGCGGACAGCTGAAGCCCTCGAGGTGACGGACAGTGGAGACACGTGCTGAGCAGCCAAGAGCTCGTGGGGGCGGGGCGTCTATGCTGCAGCAAGCGGCATCGTGTGCGTGGCTGTGCGAGGGCTACTCCAAACCATCTTCATGGTTGGGAACTCCTGAGCTGACCTCAGGTAGCTGCCTACAAAGCTCTGCAGCTCATGCATGGTCATCAGCTCATGCATGCATGGTCAAGGTGCAGGCACCCAATCTTTCTGAAGTTCGTCAGTTACACTCCTTGAGACCCTTTTCTTTGTAAATTTGCCTTGACCGAGTCCTAGCCAAAGCTAGCTCTTGTAAGAATGATGCAGGAGGTAGTAATGGTGCAAGTGAGTTCACATTTCTGCAGTCTACTTTCAGATTTCTAGCTACTAATTTGCCAGCCTGCAGGGCTGCGAGTAATTATGCCACAATTGCACGATGGCTTTGATTCCTATAATTGACAATGCAGCAATTGCAAGGGTACTCTTTTATGGGTTTAGCACATTTGTACTTCTTCGAATCTGGTGCCACGCTGGTATGGATCACTAGTTAGGTGCTTGCCCCGACCATGGTCTGGCGGAATTTGTGGGCTTGAGCACTAAGGCATATGTGAAGCGCCTCAATAGAGATTCATTTCAATCAATGAACTATATTTTGTCTATTTTTTCATCAACTCAGGTTTATTTCATATAGTTGTGTCGGCGATTTCAATGCTACACAAAGGATAAGGATCCAGTGACCTGTACCTTTGCCTATGGGCTTTTGAGCTTTGCCAAGATGTAACTAAAAAATGTCTTTAGCTTGGTAGAGAGCATAGAGCAATCGTTGCCCGGATGATGAATAAGATGGGAGGATTGCTTGTGCCAAATAAATAATAAGTCAGTGCATCGTGTATGGGTGTTAAACGCCTTGGTCGGCAGTAACGACCTCACTGCATCAGCCATTTTTTAGCCGACGAATTTGTGTTTGTCTCTGCTGCCTTGTATACCGCTTTCCAAAAGCTGAAGAATAATTTCCAAAAAATAAAATGTACATTTAGCGATACAATAGTTTTGATTCCCTTCTATATATACTCTCAATTCGACTTAGAAAGTTATTGGTCTATTCGAAAATCATGCAATTGCATTTTCATCGATTATTGTCAAATCGAAAACATTGAGATCCCTTTGCACCACGTTTCTTTTTAAAATAGGCTTAGTGCTTCCTTGCTACCAGTACTAAAGCTCTCCTCCTTTTGATTGTCTGCTTTCTTAGTAGAAATTATGGCGGCATTACCCATAGCATTCAACTCAATCGCCCATTAGGTCATTCTTAGACATTATGGTACCTTCGGCTTTGATGAGCGTCTTGACAGTTTGAAACAAGATGACATTGTTGTCAGCAAATAACGGTCTGGTTGAGCTACATTGTTGTTTGGGACCCACCAATGTGATCATGTTACGTCCCTCATCTGACTGCATATTCTTTTCAAGCCGTCCTGAGCTGTTGCTTCATTACTGACTAGTTTTTCATCTATAATGCGAAATAAATCCTACACTAACAGTTTACGAGGATTAAATGTGAGCTCATAAAACGATTGGAAAGGTTCCCGTGCAATTCTTCGTAGTGGTGCATTTAGGTGCCACCACTCGGGTCTGGTGATGCAATATCTTGTGAATCTGTAACAAGATTATGGATGGGCTGCGTGGCTCACCTTTTTACTCAGCGTTTTGCGGGTGCTGAGATCTAGCTTTAAATGAGCAAGTGAGAGAGGGAAGATAGGGGCCACGTATGACATAGCCCTATATGTTGCCTAATGTACGGGAAAGCACTGAAAATTCATTTCATTCTACAAACTTAATTTTATTTTAACAACAGTAAATATTTAAAAATGGGTACGCAAACGACTTGATGAGCCGTTATCCATAAACCTTTATTCAGTTAACAGCAACTGAAATATGATTGATATATTGCTCCCTAACCTATCAGATTGTGGCAAAGCAGCTCCTGCTTGCAGCTGATATATGCAAATATATGCTGAATGTACAGGATAAGAAATATTCTAATGAATAGGAGATTTGTGAGCCGTAACGGCTTACTAGGTACGGAAGTTGCTTTTCACGACCTCGGCCCCGAGGTCGTGGGTTCGAATCCTGGGGCGAGCGCTCCTTTATCGCCACTGTAAGCAGTGGTGATAGCCGTTAAGGCTCTTCTTTCTCTATACAAAAAGAGGCAACTGCACAGCAGCAGCAAGTTTGAGTATGACGTGGGCTCTCACTGCTGCTGCTGCTCTCATCGATTCGAGCTGGCGCAAGGTGAAGGTGGACAGCAGTGGCAGACAGTGGTGGCTGGTGGACAGCTGCTACCACCGAGCTGACAGAAAGTAAAAATACAAGCTGAGCAGCCAAGGGCTCTTGACGGGGCGTGGCGTCTATGCTGCAGACGGCATCGTGTATGTGGCTGTGCGAGGGCAGGCAATGTGTGAGGGCACTCAATGCAGAGACTCCACGGCTGCTAGAGCCTCTTACCGGCCCATTGCCACGCAGCTTAAGGGTAAAGAAGCTAGAGGACGCTGTATTTTTGCACAGCCAAGCTGAACCGGGGCGGCGAAGCTTATACCGACCTACTGATACTACAGCGAGCGTGCCGCGGCTTAAGTGCGTCCGGGCGAGGTATTGGCAGACTGGGTGAATTAAAATAATGCATGGGTATGTCATTCGAGCCTGTGGAAACTTATCCGTGCCGCCAAGCTGACACCAGCACTTGGGGTGAAGGTAAAAAGCATTGTGCAATGCTCGGGCTAGCAGGGCGATAATCCTTCTCTGACCAAACTAAAACCATTAGATAACGCTTCCTTTTCAGTATATGCAAAGGTCATAGAAAAACGTCAATTTGTGTGCATACGCTGTACGAGCTATCCTGCTTATTGTTATAAAGGCTAGCGAGCAAGGTTTGAATAGCAGCAGGACCCTTTCCATGCGATGCAAGCTAGATGAGCCGTAATGACTCACTATGTAAGGCGGTTGTTTTTCACGACCTGGGCACCGAGGTCATGGGTTCGAATCCTATGGTGGGCGATCCTTTATCGCCACTGCAAGCGGCGGTGATAGCCGTAAAGGCTCTTTTGTCGATATGCAAAAAGATTCTGTTAAGTCAGCTAATATTTATTTATTTATTTAAAGCTAAATCGGTCCTACGAAGTGTTAGCACGGCTAATCTAAAAAAAGCGAGGCGACGCTTCTTCGGGTAGAGCTAAGCTGTATCGGCTGTTAACGTTTAATGGAACGGGGCAAACTTAACACCTACGATACGAAGCTTGACCGAGAGGCTCGAAGCTACAGCGAGATTATAAAGTTAAAAAGGGCTGAAACAAGGTTGAGCAGGCTAAATGATGTCCCCTGAAATGCTATCCTTCAATTCCTTTAAACAACTAAACGTCTACATTTAAGGTCACTAGTGACCTCGTCCTAAAGTTCATATCCCAATCAAAGAAGGCAATAACTCCTTTGGAGCAGACTCCCACTGTTCAGCTCCTACTCACGCATGGACTGAGGGGCTAAGCGTTTGAGCACGTTAGCAAATCCCTCTATGCCAGACGCAGCCACTCGATCGGCTATTCCTCGTGCAAGTTCGTTTCTCATGCGCGTAAGTTGTTTGAGCTCTAGTAATATTAATTTGATATTTGTAACGTTTAATTTCTTACTTTTCTCTTATTTTGTCTTATATTTGGCATTAGAGTGTAGTAGTCATTAGAGGGTTGATACTTCATGCACAGAGCACTCTAATAATGTTAAAAACCATATTTAGAGGGAATAGAACAGTATTACCTCAGTAACGTATATATCCGTAAGTTACCCCGAAAAGCTACAATGATTAAATGAGCGGTAAGCAGGAGAGTTTTCTATAGCTCACTCACAGCGTAAGCGTTTTTTTCGATGTTTGGACTTTGTCTGACGATATGAAATCGAAATCAACTGATTATATATTTCACTACCAGTCTAGAAGCGACATGTTACTCCCAGTAGTTGCTGTGTTCATGTGCACTCTCATTTACCTAACTGTGCATATTAAAACCATGCATTCTGTCGTTAATCGGTCGGCATTCTTTTCCCCAGCATTTGTTATAATAATAATAAAATAATAATAATGCACTTGATACAGCACCCTCAGAGAATTCAATTTCTTTGCATGATGCCACTAACCATATTTGAATGCTTACCCTGTGCTTGTCACCCCTAACCATGTTATTGATTTTTTTGTTTATTAAGCATGATTTTACTCACCATTCAATTGCAAAGGGAAATGCAATTGAATGGTGAGTAAAATCATGCTTAATAAACAAAAAAATCAATAACATGGTTAGTGGTGACAAGCAAAGGGTAAGCATAAAAATATGGTTAGTGGCATCATTCACAGTACCACCACGCATATGCACATGAAGGACGAATCAGAGGGACCAACTAAATGCTGTCCTAAATAGGTGTCTTTTTAAGTTCTTTTTAAATATGGTCAAGACAAGGATGTTCTGACGCAAGTCGGGAGAGCGCTCCAGGCTTTGGGAGAATACGAACTAAATTCATCGTCTCCAAAGGATTTGATGTTAGTACCAAATTGTGGCAAACTTTTGGATTCCGAAAAGCTGGCTTTACGACGCTTGGCCTGATGCGGGAGTAAACCTGGGAGATAGGCTGGAGCCAAAGAATGAACTGACCTTAAAGTGAGCGACAAAATCTTGAAGTCGATCCGTTGCTTGACTGGTAGCCAGTGCAGGTCGGCGAGAATTGGTGTGATACGACAACTGCGACGCTCACGACGGACGAGACGAGCTGCAAAGTTTTGCACCAGCTGTAATCGCTTAATTGCACATGCAGGTAGGCCAGCAAGCAGTGAGTTACAGAAGTCGAGACGGGATGTCACAAATCCATTAACTAAATTAGACGTGGCATCCTCATCTAAAAAATGAAGAATTTTAGCATTTTTATGTAGCTGAAAGTAGGCAGACTTGAATGAGGAGCTGATGCAATCTTCTAACGAGAGGTCACTTTCGAACATGACACCTAGGTTTCGAACTGACTAAACTGGAGACATGCCGGCAGTGCCAATTTTGAGCGCCAGTCTTTCCAATTTCTGAACCACACTTAGTTTGCCATATCTAGTAAGTTAGTGTTATCATCGTTTAGTTTTAGAAAATTCGCTGCCCTCCAAGTGCAGACGTCATAAATATACATGCAGCAAGTGGGTCGAGAGAATTCGAGGTGCTCGGAGGCTGGGAGGGATCAAAGCAAATTGTAAGGTGTGTAGACGTTTCCTATGCTGCTACGCAAGTGTCGGTGAGTCATATCACAGGTATATAGTATATCAGGCAATTGCATGCTAATAGTCGCAGCTATTGATCATGCCCAAGCTCTTTAGCAAAAGCAGTCACCGAGTCAGAGTTGTTGCTTGCAGTAGCATTTATGACTAGTGTACCATTTATTTAGCTGCAGTAGCATTTCTGTCTAGTTTTTCCATAAACCTTTTGTTTTTGTGCTACCCATGCTCTAATGTCTGAAGGAGCCTGGGGCTACCCTTCCTAAACCTGAAAATCTTGTCTCTTGACCGCCGCTACTTTGGTTCCATCTTGGATGAAAAGGACTTCGGTATATTGACCGTAGCAGCCATATGCTACAACTATGGCCGCCTGGTTCACTATTGTTCTAGGCAGTTTTTCAAGTTTCCCGGAGCTTACAAACAAACGAAATTGATGCTAAAGTAAACATAACAGTCCAACACTTTTTTAATACGATAACTTCAGCATGGGCAGTACGAACTCCAAACTTAGTAGGATGTGGCCCTCCCCGATTATCGACCACTTCCGAAATTTGGGCTGGCATAGACTCGACGAGTTTCGGAGTTACGTCGAATAGTAAACAAATACCACTCTGCTTGCAATTTGTCCCCCAATTTGCTTCACAACTTTGTCATTATACTTCGGATCTATGACCTGTTGAAATAAGAAATAAGCCTAGCAGTTGCAATGCTGATTATGAATATGGCTGCAAGGCTAGTCTTCAAGTCCTAGCGGTTTGAGCGCGTGTCTTTTTTGCTAAAAGAGCTAGGGTGGATGCCGGTTGAGCAACGGATACAGAGCAATGTTCTTACGCTGACCAACAAATCCCGCCACGGCTTTGCTCTTTCGTACCTAGCTGAACTGCTGCATCAGTTTCAGCCTGTTTTCGCCCTCAGGTCCTGTGTGGACAATAAATTAGCTGTCCCATTCCTTCGCTTAAAGACAGTTCGCGACAAAAGCTTTAGCTCAGCAGGTCCTCGACTTTGGAACTCGCTTTTACAATTCTTACACAACGACAACTACTCTCCCACTGCCGACTATCGCCCCTTCTTTTTCAGCGGTCCTGAGCTGCTACTTCCATGCTACTGCTCTCTTGACTCTGCAATGCTTCCCACTTTCTCGATGTTGCGTGAGACAAAGTCTGTTGGCTACCGAATGCGTACCGAAAGCCGCCAAGGCTGTGAGTGGGCTTCAGAAAACTTTCCTGCGTAACACCCACATGGTCTTTATGACTTTGTGGAGTTACAGACAGAGATATAATGCACAGGGTATAATAATGCACAGGGTACAGCAACGTCGGCCAGAATATGCATCCATCTGGATTCATGATGCATTCAACGTGGAGAAGAGTCGAATATATGCTTTTTGATATGGAAAAGCTTATATTTTCACTGTTATCCATTTTCTATTGCTTCTGGACAGGCAATTATGAGAGGATTACCTTTTAACTTTCTTGCTACGCTTATACCAATACGTTTTTATATACACCTGTTGTATAAAAATTTCTGCAGTACAATTTTTTCGTTTCATCTCCTATTATTGCAATTTGTCCCTCTAGCTTAACTTTTGTAGCTGATCTACCAGACAGAATCTTGCTTAGTGCCTTTTTTAGACCAGCCATGGCACAGGAGCTTCCGATGCACCGACTTGCATCGAATGACGAGAGCCCGCTGTCTTGCATCGCCTGAGGGCAAATTGATAAGCAGCCGCTGCTGCTGAGCTGCTTGCACAGCTGCTGCAGTCACTGTTCAGACCAAGCATGCACAGCAGAGGTCTCAAAGAGCATGCTCTGCCCTGCTTTCAAAGTAGCCACCGGTATCGGTATACCAAAGGATCACAACAGCTCCATGCCCAACTTGGGGAGACTTACAACTGCTGTGCGAGATGCATGCAATTGCACCTTTTACAGAGAGGATGACAAACCGGACGAGTAGGCAGACAACTGGTGCATGCATTGCCAGAGATCTGTGTGCTCAGTCTGCTTGCCAGGCCATAGCTGATGCAACCCGGATCACGTGATTGTCGCCATCGATCAGATCAAGAGCATAAGTGAAGTGCTGAGAGCCTCAGGGCAGCAGCAGTGCCTGCAGCACCGGAAGTCGTTGGATTTGCTGTGCTTTGACTGCGAGAAAGCCATGTGCACCAACGGCCCTGTACAGTCCCTGGGGCAGTGGCACTCGGTGACACAGTCGCTAAAAGTACCGAAAGCCGAAGCGTCTTTGAAGGATGCACGAGAGAGAGAGAGAGAGAGAGAGAGAGAGTGAGCACCTTCTTCTTCAGGGTGTAAATGGGAAGTCTGCACAGCTGCTTTCGGCCAGAATTCCGGTCAGCAACATCCGATCGGCTCGTGACATTCACCTGGACGAGCTAAGGACGAAGAAGAAGAATGCAGTGGATGCTGCAAGCAAAGGCTTTAAAGAAACAAAGACCAAGGGCAAGGACTGCTATGACCACCTCGACGAGAGTGCTGCTGTCCAGCAAAGCTTGGCTGAGCAGCTGAACCTAATCAGTGCAGCATGCCTCAGCATACATCAACGGCATCACAGATTTGGCCACTGACCCGGATTTCCTGGACCAGCAATCGACCTTGAGGTCGCGGCTGGAAGTGCTTTGCAGGAATTTTGATGCTAGTATTTTTAAAATTGTAACTAGAGAAATTTTAAAAGTCGCAAATTGTTCTAGTTTACTTCCAAAGAATAATGGTGTACTTAATTCTCAATCGTGTTGCTGAAAATGTTATTGGTATATCAGGTAAATCAGCTGATCGAACTATTTATCAAAATTCTAGACCTTATGAAATTGTAAATAATGGCCTTCTACAAAGTATGACTTAAGTTTTAAATGGTAACTCTTTTTATAGTCTTCATTTAGGATTACACAGAATTACTTATTTAAAATATTTTGATATACTAACAAAACAATCGGTTGATAATTATACACAATAAACTTGTTTAAAATATTTAAGAGTTCACAAGTTTTCCAAGCCTGTCACCATTGAACAGGTTACGTCTAAATATTATTGTAAATGGAACAAGAACAGAAACTTTTACTTCACTTTTAAACCAAACTGGCGAAAAAATAATGTTGCAAAAGACTTTTTCCTGGCACTGTAAATAATTTTAGTATGATATATAGTGTTTAGTGATCAACAAATAATACTGGTGCTTTTTTTAGACTTAACTATGGACGATATTTTTGGCGTATCAGGAAGTTTAGTTTAATAACAAATATTTACGGATTGCGTAATTATGCTATTGATAATTTTTCAGTAGCAAGTAATATTGCTTATGTTGATTTTCTTATAAGTATTGTGTAGAAATGTTTTTTGGCTATCGTAGGAGAGGAACCAATTCAAAGTAATATATCCATAGAAGTGATGACATTTTAACAGATTCTCTAACTAATAATCCAAATTGAATAACAAATCTTGGAAATACAATTGAATCTGGAGATGCTGTAAACAAAAAGTATTAGGATGCAAATTTTGTTCCTAAAGTATCTACAGGAACTATTGCAGATGATGATATAGATATTAAGAATAATAGATTAATAGACCTTGCAAATGCTGTTAATTCTAGTGATGCAACGAAGGACTAGGCAGATACTAAACTATCCAAAACAGGTGGAACCATTATTGGAGCGTTAACTGTAAATGAAGTTGTAAGTTTGAATGAGGCACTTTTTTTAGATGCGTGTATACCACATAAAACCTATATGGATAATAATTTTATTAAATTAGGTTGAGAAGCTATCGGTGGAAATCTAGATATGAATAATAATAATATTTCTAAAGAAGGTGATCCCGTTATCCTAATGACGGAATAAATCTTGCTTATTTAAATAAAGTATCAGATCGAAATATCGAATTTATACAATTTAAAGGAATGTGTAAGGATTCCTTTCCAATTATGCCAAATGTGCCTGTGTTTAAGAAGTAAAATTAGTGAATGGTCACCTCCAGAATTAGAAGATATTTTAGTTCCTAGCGGATTATTGGTTCTAGCAACAATATATAAAACTCCACCAGATTCGCCCGTTCCAGCTACTGACAAAAATTGTTTTCCTCATTTTACATTGTATGGTGGGTATACTCTTGAAAGTAATACAAAACTAATAGAAAATTTAACTTTCAAAGCAACAGAAGATTTATTTCAAGTTTTGGTTAATGTTACTTTTTATGTAGCACTAGGATAGCATACTTAGTTGCTTATGTAGATTTAGTTATTAGTATTGTATAGAAATGTGTCTTGTCTTTCGTAAAAAAGATCTATTTCTAAACATTTTATATCCAAAAGTGGAAATGTGTTATCTGGTTCTCTAAATATGAATCAAAATTTAATAAAAGTCTTGGGGATCCTATTGATTCTGGTGATGCAGTTAATGGAAAGTTTATAGATACAAACACTGTTGCTAAAGTTTCAAGAGGAACTACCTCTGGTGGTGGTATTGATATGAGAGGTTTATGCTTGATGGACCTTGTAAATCCTGTTAATTATAGTGATGCTAAAAATAAAGATTATGTTGACAGTAAGTTGCCAAAAACTGGTGGAACTGTAAATGGAACATTACCTATAAATAGTCTTGTATGTGTTAAATATACACTATATTTAGAAACTGGTATACCAAATTAAGCATATACTGATAATAATTTTCTTGAATTAGGTAAGAAACTATTAGTGGAAATATAGATATGAATGTTTGTACAATTTCTATTTAGAGCCATCCTGTTAATCGTAATGATGGAGTAAGTCTTGACTATTTAAATAAAGTAACAGATGGAAATATAGCAGCTATAAGATTTGATGGGTGGTTTGATAGAAAAAGAACTACAGAAATATATGGTTGAACATTTTATGGTAAATGAAAAATTGATCTAGAAGATATTGTTATTCCTAGATGATTAGTTTTAGTTGAAGCAGGATATAAAGGTTAAGATTCGAATATTATAAAAGAGTAATTACGACAACTCCATCTTATTTTTTAATAAATAACACTGATTTATATGAAGGATGTGTGCTTGATAAAAATAAAAACTTGTACAAAGTTCGCCTTTCTTAACAGGAATTTATATAACTTAGAGAGTGATAAATATGAATGTACATATAGCATTACGTTAAAATGCTTTGTTGAAAGTGATTAAAAATGGAAGGAACAATAAATATTGATTATATTAGAATAACGAATCTTGGTAATACCGTTGACTTATTAGAAGTTTATAGTAAATCATTTGCTGATAATAATTATCTTGCAAATGATTCTGATCAAGTTATAAAAGGAGATTCATCTGCAAACTCAAAAAATTTGTCAATATAATAAATCTAATTAAAGGAAGTGATATATCAACAAAGCAATATATTGATAGTAAAATTGGAACAAAAAATCAAGAAAGAATAAACGCTAATTAAATATAGATAGATTGATTCTTGATTATCCTCGTCATACATTTTACAAAAAAGGTGAGGTTCCATCGACAATAAATAGGTAAGAAAATATTTATGGATCAATTTTATTTAATGGAAATTTAAATATTAGTGGTTAAAGCAATCTTTGCAATTAATTAAATAATTTATCGGACACAATTACTGATAGAAGCTTGGCAAATCTGTCAGAAGTTAATATAAAAAACCAACATTTTCAAAGATAATTCTAAAAATAAAAGATCATAATGAAAAGTTTACTAGAAAGCATCTCAATGCTGATGATGATAATACAAGTATTTATGAGGTAGGTGAAAATAAAATAATTAATATTGGATCGTTTTTATCAACTATTGATAATAAAACTAAAATAGACAATAAAATCATTAAATGAGCAACACATTTAAATATAGATATATCTGCTGATGATATTATAGTTAGAAACATATGTCATTTAATGGATCATCTAAATTTAGCATTTGCTAATTTCCTAATACAAAATGTTATGCTATCGAAAATAATATACTATCGTTTAGTTCTGTTGAACTTTATAGATGCTTTAGATCTCGAAATGGTTATAACGTTTTTCAGATGCACATTATATTTACTTATGCTTTTATAGATAGTAATAATTTTACAACTCCAAGTGATCTATATGTTATTGAGATTGATATATTTATTAGAGTGAAATCCTCAGCTCAAAATGTTAGCACTTTTTTACTATAGTTATCTAAAATTCTCCAATTCATTGTCTCTGTAAGGAATCATTCTAGCAAAATAAAACTTGTTCTGAATTTATCTCTCTCGTAATAATTTTGGCTATCTCTTTTTTAGCAATCTGCTTCAGACTTTAAACTATTAATTTGTTCTATTTTAATTCTTTAAGAAACTCGGAGAAAGTAGAACCATATATACCTTCAGTGAATATGCACGAAATCTCTGGATCTGAATGGTTAATTCTCGAAGCCTAATATTGTAAGGCAAGTCCTAATGCTTCTAACAGTATAGATCTAATCTCTTCAAGTATACCCATAGGAAACGAACAAATCCTAAAATTATTATTTGTGTCCTTGCACTTTATCTGAACACTCAGTACATTTTGCTTCTATTAAAACCTTTTGTATATTGATATTTTTATTTTATTTGTAGAGTTGTGTTTAGAGCTGCTGCTGTTCCTTGTTTCTGGCTCTAGTTTAACAGAATCATCAGGTACAACTGCCTAACATTTATCCTTGACAATTTCAGAGATATCTATTTTTATCTTCTGAAACGGCTGATATTACGGTAAGCAATGTAGGTAGCTGTATGGCAACTCAAGTAGCATAACCAGCGATTTCACCAGGACTGTCTAGAAGTGCATTAACTTGTGCATTCGCTGTAGATTTAAGATTTGCCGTTACACTTTATAATCCAGAATTAATTATTTTTTGTTCTTCAATGTCACATTCATCTTGATAAAAATTGTTAAGTGATGTATCAGTCATAGCTGAAACATCTGAGTCAAGTGTTTGTTCATCACAGGCAGTCATTCTAGATTTAAAAAGATAATCAACGCATGATTTTAGTGAGTAGCAGTTGAAGCCAAACTTGGTTCAGTAACATCTGTAGTTGTTTGCATTACTATAATAATTATAAACATTTTCAGACTAAAACTTGAACCAACAAAATAAAAAATTAACTAAACCGATTAACATATTTGAACAACTCGTTTAGTTTTAGGGGACTTTAATATTTTATCTGCTTCTGACAACGAAGTATTTATTTTACTGCAGCATTCCATTACTTAATCGTAGGTCTCACAAATTTTCAATGATAATATTGGTGAATGAGCTATCTAATTCTAGAATAAGTTTATCTAGTAAATGTCTAACAATAATTTTATCAACTCCTTTAAGTTTTTGTAAACAAATTCTAACTGCCATTTTTCTTGATTTTTTACAACTAAGAATTCAGGAAATATCCACTCTATATAAACTGATAATTTTTTATAATTAATTATCTTCCTTTACATTATTGCAACATGTTCCTTGTTCATGGCTACCATCATCGCTAATATCACATCTCACAAAACTCCTAACAGAGTCAGAATCGTCTTCTGGATTGTAATCAGGATTCTCCGAGTGTAAACCAGAATCGTAGTAATCTGTTTCGCAATAATCACCGACGACTTTCTCAGTAAAATTTCTCCAAATTCTTCAATTTTATATTCTTGGCTTACTGACTTACTCATAAATCTGAATATATTAGTAAACATTATTGTTTTCAATTTATTCATTATCTTATCTTTATTCTTTTCACATTCAATTTCTAGTAAATATTTATTGGTCTCTTTCAATATTTTACCAATCTTTGTTAACTTCTGCTAGTAACTCTTGATTAGTAGAAGAAGTGGTTTCGTTATATTTTCGCTTTTGCATCTATATCACTATATTAGCAACATTCATTGCACCTTCCAGCAGTCTCTTTTATTCTGTAGTGACCATAACTGAGTGTGTTTACTCCAAGGTCTAACCAATTTCGTTTTGAGTCAAATGCTGATAGTACTTTCTTAGATGGCATTATACTATACAATCCATGATTTCTAGTTTGCTATCTTGTTCGGTTGCAATATATATCATACCCACCTTTAAGACAATCAAGATAATCTGAATGAGACAAATAATTTCTTACTACTTCTTTCTTTGAGCCGTTTGCTTTATTTGCTGGTGACTTGACTTCTATTGCATCATTAGTTGCAATTGCTATTTGAATTGAATAAAGTTTTGGTCTTTAGAAATACCTTTATCAAGTCTAAAAGATTCTTCTATCACAATGACTTTGTCGTCTTTAATGGAATCTTTTGATTTAGGATCAATTGTGTACTTCTCTAATATCACATCCTTAAATCTTCCGAGACTTCCTTTATTTTCTTTCATTATACTATCAAATCCATCTATTTTCGCAACATCTTGGTTCTTTGGATATCCAGATAGATCAATATAACCTAGATAATCTGCAATTTCTTTATAAACATTATCTGTATTTATTTTCATGAAGAGAGAATCAGTCAGTGTAAGCAATCGTTTCTTTATCATCATAACAATCTTTAATCTTATTGAATTAGAAATCTTGCATTTTCAATTTTGAAATTTCTAGAACAGCAAATTCTAAAGAAATTGATTTAGTAAGACAAATATCTGCCTTTGTTGTTTCAACTCCTACCGAATCTTTGTTGAATAACCTACTACCTTTAAATCTAGCAATTTTTACTCTTTTGTCTGAAAATACAATACTATCGTCAAAATTTAAATCAAACATTTCAATATTTACTATCTCCCTAATATTCTCAATTGTCTTGCTAAAGACTGCATTATTCTTGAATTTATGATTTTCTTTTTTTTAAATCTATCTTTTGCTACTTTCCATCTTGTAATATTTTTGAGAAAATACCCACTAAACCAATTACTTTGAGATAAACTCATTATTTTATGTATTTTAGGTAATACATTACCTCTACATAAAGCAAGATGCTAATTTCTAAAGTAAATAATGAATTGTACTATTGGTTTCAAATGAATCGACAACTAGTTTTACTGCTTCACTGTCATAGTCAATCATTGTCTTCTTCTCGTCTTTAACCAAAGTGCTGTCTTGATATTTTGAATATTCTTCTTCTGTACTCTTTCCTCTTGATAGGTAGAAGCGGATATTCGGAATAGGTATAATGTAACTCTTCTGGGCAATACACATATCTACTTCAAAAGCATAAGCAGTTTCAGAATTTTGTTCTATTCTATATATCTTATTATTTGTAAAAGAGATAAATTGCTTTTGATCTGATAATTTGCAGTTGCTTGTTGGCAAGAATTGTGTCATCGCTGTTGCATATAAAGAATTAGCATCAACATAAAGCAACTAACTCGTGTCCTTTGTATTATCATAATTAGAGGCCATTTCATTATTTGCTTTAACATGTCTGAAATATGCTTGCGTTATCCCTCCTCTAATATTACTCTTGAAGAAATCAAAGTGTTCGAAACTTGTTAGCAGGTCTAGTCTCACTTTTGAATATCTTAAACCGGCACGCCATGTTTAACCGGGAACAGTACAGAAAGTAGCTGGATCAAGTCCATCAATTTTCTTTGACAGTTGTCTCGAATGTTGAAACACATCTACTAGCGAAAGAACATCCATAGTAAGATAGATATCACCATACTTTTTAATGTATCTTCCTTAATTGGATTTATTTTCGTCATGAAATTCCAAACATTGTGGGCACGTTGATATTCTTTCTCTCCAATGCAGCTATCAATCAAACTACTATACACACTATTTCTATCTGTTAATCTTTTTTCTTCTAACTTTGAAAATGACTCTACATATTCACATGGAAATATTCCTTTTGCTGCGACCAGTTGAAAGCTTTGTATTTAACATAGACAAGTATTTTCTAGTGTGCTCTGAAGATTTACCAGACTCAACAACATTATTAACTAAATCTGCCAAATCATTATTCATCATTTGAAATTAATCTCTAAAAGTAAATGAGCCAATTTCAATATTTGTGTATTTCTCAGTGTTGTTCACAATAACATTTTGTTTAAATCTTTGATCATGGAACTCTTGTACTAGCAAGTGAGCATTATATTCTTTTAAGTTGCGGATAAACACAGGATGTTTAAATCTTTCTAGAGTAATGCTAACATTGAGATTTCCGCTTGCATGCTGTGCTCCTCTATACTTGTCAGCGAGATGATAATAATCCACAACTTTATTGTCATCCAAATCCAAGTTGCATAAATAGCAAGTAGTTGCGGAATCAAATCCATTGCTTTCGTTGTCCGTGATAGTACTACAATTTTAATTTCTCATATCTAGAAAGATTGAATATCACTCATTTCTTTTTTAATAGAATCGACTTATTCTAACAAGCTTTTCATTAAATCTCGTACATTCCTTGCTCCATTAATTAGTGTAAAACTTCTTGTATTTCCACTGTAGTCTACAATTGTGTATACTCCAGAGTAGGGAATTAGTCTTCGAAAAGAAGCCCGTCGAATACTTGTATCTTCTTTTTTTCTAATTAGGTAAGTAGACATTCAAAATCAGCCTAAGTAACTTAAGGACACAATAGTATTTTTTTGAATATTCTCTAAAGTAACATTCATCTTCACTCTATCCTTCCTATCTTTTGCTTTTGGCATTTTTATCCTCGATTTGCCGTCGTCATTTCCTTTCTTACAAGCAGCAATGTGTGGCTCTAACTTGTGAATACAATCTGCATAGACATCTTTTGCAAGTCAATTGAGTGCCATGTCCTTTTGAGTTTATGCATACACCATTAAAATTCTTGATAATTACATAATGTAAGTTAGTTTTTTCTTTATTGCTCTACAGTAAAAGATCTAACTATTTCTCCTTGTCTTCATCAACTACTATTAGCAGGCTTAAACTTCTTTTATCATGTTCAAAGGCATGAACTGTGATATTAAATAACTTTGCTAGCAATGGTATGTCATTTACATTCAATGTGTTAGAAGGATAGCCTTTTTTAACATTAACAATTCGTCTAATATTAATAATAGACGTGAATAATTTGCATGCAAGAATTGAGTTAGATCTGCAAATGACTCTGAATCATTATCTCTCCAATGAAGAAATCTCAGAATACATCACAAAGCACAACAATTTTCTAATTCATTAGCAATATTATATATTAGCTATATTATTCATTAGCTATATATATTAGCTGTTGATCTCTTTTTTCTAATACTCCTGGAATCGGAAGATCAATTGATGTCTTAAAGAGGTCAACTCTGCCTATAAAGCATTAATTCCAATCAAACTCCAGCTAAATAATTTCTCTAACCAGTCTTAAACTCTTTTCTTGAAACATGCAAATTGCATTATAATTCTTGTACCAACATCAGAATATCTATTTATTTTTTGTGCTGCTAATTCAAGTGAAAGGTTAATAAGTAGAAGAACCACTTTCAGAAACTAGAATTGGAGAAACCATCAATGATAATTTTAGATCGCTGTTAGTTTTAAGTAATTCTCTAATAACTCCATTTAAATAATTACTTGTACTATCATGACTCTATCAAATTCAATCTCATTTGTAAAGCCTAAATATTCATAATCAATAAACTTGCCGTCAGATGAAGCACGACCTAATATTCAACCTATCTCTTGAATGTTCGTTAATTTTCTAGCTTCTTTTTCAAGTAGTCTCTCTTTATTCTTCATCTCTTTCTTATTAAATAGAAAATTCAATTCTGTGAAAAGCTGCTATTTGAAGACTAGCAATCCTATTATCCAAACTAGCTTTTGAGAAAGGATATTTCGATAAAATTCCTGTTCGTTTTCTAACTTCTTCTCTAATACGTCTTGTATGATCACTAAATTTTTCACCTTTCCGCCTCATAAGATCATCGTTTTTCCGACACATTTATATGAAGAGTAAATTTTTCTTTAAATCGTTTAATGATTGCTGATAAACATTTTTAGTATAATATATCTAAATTTTGGCAAATAAAATCACAAGTAGTATGTTTTTTAATATTTTGGGGACTAGGGTCTCGAGAGAATGATGTTATGATTACAAGGGATCGGACGAACGTGAAGCAATCGAGGGCAGCGAGATTGTTGCTCGGTGGACCAGGGGATGGGAGTCAGCCGGTTGGGTGGGTACAGTTAATGGCAAACCGAAAGCTATTTGTGATCCGGTGTTGGCAGTGTTGACAACGAGATGTCTTTCACATAGCTGTCTTTCACATTTACGATCAATACGAGATTTTCTCCGGCCCATTTCCCCCGCAGTCTTAGCTCAGTCTCTTACGCGTTTGTGTGTTTCCAAGCGGTGTTGGGTACGACCTAACTCTGGTAGGTGTTTCGATGTTTGCTGTATTTGCATGTATTTATATATTTGCATTTATATAATTCTGGCAGTATGCAGCACTCTGCGGACGAGAAGCTGGGCTGTTTGACGGAGCAGGGGCTGAATTAGCCGGATTGTGGCTGCCCAACTTCGTCATGCTCTAACACCGAAGGCCCGGCGGAGTAGGCTTGACCAGCCGCTTACCTAGCTGCGTAACCTACCGCCTAATGCCATTCGGTGCGCGAATACGCGCAATAGGTTGGCCGCCACGAAACAAGCGCTTTTGTCGCTGACCTACTAACCGTTACTAAAGGTGGTCCTGAGTCCGTGGCATGAATTAAAAAGCGAGACAGAAATTGGGGATTTTACTGAGCTTTATTCACAAGCGCACAAAGTCGCTGCGAGTCTAGCTCAGTTCTATCTCCGAGCTTCTCGCACGCTCAACCGCGCAAACGCTCTTGAGGAGGGAATACGTCTCCACACTTAGGCTACTTACGTCTATAGTGGGAGACGATCTAAATAGACGGAGCCCGAAACATTGCCTAAACCCTGATCGAAGAACTAGGACTGCGTTTTCACCTTGCGGCAGGAATACCTCGCACAGGCCACCTCAAGCACTCTTATGGAGGAAACACGTCTCCACACTTAGGCTCCCTGCGTCTCTAGGGTGAACGGCCCAAATAGACAGATGAGCCAAAACCAACGGAATATCTCATACCATACCAGCTGCGTTTAGGTTGCACCGGCAAATCTGTATGCTGAGACCACGTGCGAGCGCTCACACACAAAACACAAAAGAAACACAAAATGCTAGCTTGGATGCGATACGACCGTATTCAGTGGAGTCCACCGAATCCTCCTAGCGCTGGCTCGTCCTGACCCGTCAATCGCCGTCGAACAGCCCGCCCTCCTCCCTCGCTTTCACAGAAACGAGTCCGACGGCGTCGAAGCGAAGCCGGAGAGTGAAGCCAGACAATAGACCAAGAGCGATCTCTCTCTAGGTGCTTTACATTTGCTGCAAAGGGAATTGCAATTGAACGGTGAGTAATTTCATGCTTGATAAAAAAAATTGATAACATGGTTAGGGGTGACATGCAGAGGGTCAGCACGCATGCAAATGTGGCTAGTGGCAGCTTGCACAGTGTCAGCACGCATTAGCACGTGAAGGATGAATCACAGGTACCCACTTAATGCTGTCCTAAATAGGTGTGTTTTAAGTTCTTTTGAATGTGGTCAAGTCAGGCAATGTTCTGACGCAAGTCGGGATGGAGTTTCAGGCCTTGGGAGCATACAAACTAAATGCACGGTCTTCAAAGGTTTTGAGGTTTGTACTAGATATTTGTAAACTGTTGGATTCCGAAAAGCGAATGGTACGACTGCTGCACTATGTGGTAATGTCGGGCGCCGGGCTGCTGATATATTAGGGCACGCAGCTATATCTGTCAACGAAAGGGTACAGCCCATGCTGCTGCCACCGTGCTAAGTTGAACACTTACCAGCATACGGTGCTCTGAGCACCGAGTGTTGAAGTGCTGATATGTTGCATGAGCCATCTTTTTTGAAACCTCAGATAATACTTGCCCTCCCTAGTTATGAAGTTTATTAAAGACATAATCTATTACTTCACAAGTGTGGCTGCCTTCCGAAGGAACTGCTTGTCAACTGTAACTTTTGCTTCGATCAATGCGGCTGTCTGCCATTGCCGAAACTGGACAGACTTGCCTGTCTGCGGCCGTAGAATGTAGTTGTATGCTTACGACACGGACTTTTTACATTAGCCCCTTGGTCTCAGCCCAGGGCAAATATACTCGGTCTTATAATAATAATAATAATAATACTTTTTATATTGCCCTTGGATAACTCAATCTCTTCTAGGCACTTTACATTCTGCAGAGAAAGCCGGACAACGTCCCAGGTCGTAGGATCGAGTCCTGCAGTAGACAATCCTTTGTCGCTCACTGCAAATAGTGGTGTGAGTCGTTAACGCTCTTCTGTAGCTGTGCAAATGAGGCTGTTGAACCTTTTCTTGAGATATGCATGGCATAGTCTTGAGTGCTGCAATGCTACGGTACTGTCGACCGATGTGTCTACATGGGTAATGCAGCGGCGACTCATCAGCTGGGCTTCGAGTAGCCAGGTCTACCAGTATCGACCATTCTTCTGCACGGATGCTGCCACTAACATACTTGCATGCTGACCCTGTGCATGTCACCCCTAATCGTGTTATTCGTGCTGTTTATCAAGTATGAAACCGCTCACCATTCTATCGCGTTTCCCTTGCAGCAAATGCAAAGTGACTAGAAAGAGATTGAGTTATCCGAGGGTGTTTTATCAAGTGTATTATTACTATATTATTATTTATGAACAGTGTAGGCTGCATTTGATGGCTTTGTAAAAACGTGCTTTAGTTCAGAAGCCGAAACATGCATATTTGTAACAGCATTGGTTAGCCATGCATGTTGATCTAGATCCGTGTGCTTGCTTGTTTTTAGGAGTAGTTCTTCCTGTTAGCATCCCTTAAGCCTGAAAATATTGTTGAGTGACAAAGAAAAATATTGCCATCAGTAGATGGTTGGTGTAGTGCTTTCGGAGCACTACCCTGCTATTCAGGTGCTTTACAGCTCACTGCAAGACAATCAATAGCCAAGAGTTAATAACAGGCAGTGCAGTGTAAAGCATGAGATAGGATGTAAAGAGTATACAAGAAAGCACTGAGGTTCACCCAAGGCCCATCCACGTTAAGCTAAGCAGCACAGTACGTCTTTATATAAGACTAGAATTATGCAAGCTCACTGTAGCTGGCTTGATCTTGCTTGTCCCTGATCCATCCGCGAGCAGCCTGTTGGCTTGAAAATCTAAAGATTTCAATAGTGCTTTAAGCAGTGAGATGACTGGAAGCTACCCGAAGCATGTGTTGTTAGAGCAAGAATTGGTAAGGAGGTTTAATTGTTAATCTTATGCAAGTTCTTTAACAAACCAATAAGCCAGTGAGATGATCTTACAGTCGATAAGAAGCTTGCCAGGCAGCAAGCGAATCTCAGACATAAGTGGTCCATTGTGGCAGCTCTACAGCCGAGAGCGGGCTCGTCGAAATGCTGAGTTTGCCACTAGTTGAAGCCGATTTAGTGCACTGACCGCAATTATTCTATCAAGGGAGATTTCTGTTACCTATTTAGCGAACCTGTTATCAATATCGATGTCTTAATTTGATCTAGACAGCCATGATTTTTGCAAAGTTTTTTCACTGAAAGTAGGCCAAATTGACTGTGTATTCCTGGTGCTTATGCAATTATTAGTGGTTTAAGAATAGGTAGCATAGATGGGTCGATGTTACAGGAATGATGCTTGATGAACTAATCATAAGGCAAAGGTCCACCAGCTAAAGTGTGGCACTGGGCTTGTCAATAACTATCAGGTTTGTCTCGTTATTTTACACCATTTATTGAGTCGCTCATGTGACTTAAGAAATCTCTGGACTACTATATCAAAAATGGCTAGCTCAATGAACGTCCAGAAACGAGAGCTCGGCTCATGATTAATCATATATATCAAAGCTAAAATAGTAATCATCATAATTATTATCATAGATAGATTTATATCAATGCGGATTTGCACACACTTTCGGATGAATCTAGTCAGGTTTTCAATGCAATATAATATTATTAATACACTTGATAAATCACCCTCAGACAAGTCAATCTCTATCTAGTTGCTTTACATTTGCTGTAAGGGAAACAAAAATTGACTGATGAGTGGTATCGTTCTTGATGAACAACAAGAATAACACGATGACGAGTGACATGGACAGGGTTAGCATGCAAGTGTGTTTAGTGGCAGCCTGCCTCGGGGTCTGCAAGCATAGGCCTCTAAAGAACGAACCACAGGGACCAGATAAATGCTGCTGGAAACAGTCGCGTTTTTTATTTCTTTTAAATATGGTCACGTCAGAAGATGGCGTGACTAAAATAAGGAGCGAATCCCAGGGTTTGGGAGTATAGTAACTAAAGGCTTGGTTGCCAAAGGATTTAAGGTTTGCACGAGTTATAGGTAAGCAGTTAGATTCAGAAAGTACATGGCAGGATGCCTAGCCTGGTGGGGCCTGAGATCCGATAGGTAGATTGGTGCCCAAAAATTAAGGAACTTTCAAGTGAGCGACTAAACCTTGATGTCTACCCGTTGCTTGACAGGTAGCCAGTGCAGGTCCGCGAGAAGTAATGTGACGCTGCAACTGCCACACTTACGAATAACAAGCCTAGCTAAAGAGTTATGCACCAGCTGTCAGCACCTGAATTCACATGCTTGTTAATAAGCAAGCATTGAGTTACATATGTCAAAACGGGATGCCATAAATGCATGGACCAACTTAGATGTGGTATCCTTGTCTAAACAGCCCCGAATCTTAGCAACGCAGGTTTGTCATGCTTGATAAATGACATGAAACAAACATAGTTTGGGGTGACATGCACAGGATGAGCTTGCAAGTGTGGTTAGTGGCAGCATGCAATAAGTCAGCTTGCATAAGCTCATAAAGGACGAATCACAGTGACCCACTAAATGCTGTCTCAAGTAGGTGAGTTTTTAAGTTCTTTTAAAATATGGTAAGGTCAGGGGATGTGATGACACTCGGTAGTGAGTTCTAGGCTTTAAAAGCATACGAAGTAAATGCACAGTCTCCAAAGTATTTGTCGTGTGTTCTTGGTAGTAGACCGAGCAGCAGCAAGCCCCGTGTGCCGGCACTCTAACTAGTCAAAGCAGCCATCTCATCCACTTGCCGCAGCAT
Source organism: Cristatella mucedo (assembly GCA_009760855.2). Taxonomy (NCBI): domain Eukaryota; kingdom Metazoa; phylum Bryozoa; class Phylactolaemata; family Cristatellidae; genus Cristatella; species Cristatella mucedo. The sequence goes on from WPIO01000431.1 coordinate 41,380, forward strand.
GTCAATCATCCTAAAGGCAGTGACCTTCGCAAGTATGACGTGTTTTAAATCGAGTCGAATCTTGCACTTTAGGTAAGGTGGTTGCTTTCACGGCCTCAGTTCCGAGGTTATGGGTTCGATTCCTGCGAAAGGCGATCCTTTTTCGCCACAGCAAGCAGTGGTGATAGCCGTAAAGTTTCTTCTGTCGCTATACAAAACAGGTTGTTTAATCAGCTAGGATTTATTTATTTATTGACAGTTTAACTGTTCGATTCTGAAAAGCGGTGGGTACGATGCTTAGCCTAGGGGGGAGTAGATCTAATGGGTAGGCTGAAGGAAAACGACGAAGGCACGTAAACGTGAAGCGATCACATCTTGCAGTCAACCTGTTGCTTGACTGCTGGCTTTAGAGCTAATCACTCCACGGAGTCGGTATTGCTTAGGGTATACAAAGACCTACTTAGGAATGCAGACATTGGTAGAATGTCTCTGCTTGTTTTGCTCGATCTTTCGGCCGCTTTTGATATTATCAATCACAATTTTTTTCTAGAGCGCCTCTCATCTCGCCGGGGCGTCACTGGCACTGCTCTGCAGTGGTTCAGGTCCCATCTCAGTGGCAGACTTCAGAGTATTGACGTGAATGGACAAAGTTCGTCTAAAGTACCTCTGAAATATTGGGTACCTCAGGGCTCCGTGCCATGCCCAGTTCTTTTCACGGTTTATACTCTGCCTCTTGCTGATGTGATTGCTAAGCACAATCTAGGCATTCACTTCTATGCGGCTGACACTCAGTTGTACCTTTGCTTTAATTCCTCCCAGCCTTCGAGTACTCTAAAATTCTGACAACTCACTTGTTCCATGTTTTGATGACGTCCGCACATGAATGGCAGCAAATTTTCTAAAATTGAACGGTGATAAAACTAACCTACTTGTAATAATAATAATAATGCACTTAATAAAGCGCCCTCAGAGAACTCAACTTCTCTCTAGCGCTTTAACAGTTGCTGCAAAGGGAAACACAATTAGCTGGTGAGTAATATCATGCTACATGAATATACACAATTAATACCATTTTTAGGGGTGATATGCACAGGGTCAGCATGCAAATAATATAGGAAAAAACCAAGTGCACTTCAGAAATTGGCAAGGCTGGGGCTCAAAATTGGCTCTACCAGCGTATCTCCTGTGGAATCAGCTCAAAATCTAGGTGCCGTGTTCCAAAGTGACTTCTTTTTAGATGACCACATCAGCTCCACAGTCTATTCTTCCTATTTTCAGCTTCCTAACATTGCTTAAATTTGGACTTTTATAGATAAAGATACCACGTTTAAGTTGGTCTATGCATTCGTGACATCCTGTCTCAAATTATTTAACTCACTGCTTACTTGCCTCCCGATTCATTTAACTCACTGCTTACTGGCCTACCGTTCGATCAGGCGATTGAAGCTGGTGCAAAAACTCCTCAGCTAGGCTTGTCTGTCATGAGCGTAGCAGTTGCCACATTACACCACTTCACGCCGACCTGCACTGGCAACCAGTCAAGCAACAGATTGACTTCAAGGTTTTCTCGCTCACTTTTAGGTCACTTTTTCTTAGGCTCCAGCCCATCTCTCAGAATTACTCCCCATCGGGCCAAGCATCGTACCGCCCGTTTTTCGGTATCCAACAGTCTACCAATACCTCATACAAAAATCAAATCAAATCGTGTGAAGACTGTGCATTTAGTTCGTATGCTCCCCAAAGCCTGGTACTCCCTTCCGATTTTGCGTCAGAACATCCCCTGACTTTACCACATTAAAAAGAACTTAAAAACATACCTATTCAGGACATCATTAAGAGGGTCCCTGTGATTTGTCCTGTGGAGGAGGGGAGACTTGAGGGGGGATGAGTGTGAGAAGGGGGCGAAGGCAGTCGTGGGTCTTGCTGCTCCGTGCCTTGTACAATAAACCGTTGGCGTTGTTCTGGGCCAGCGTTCTGTATGCCGAACCACAAGCTATTTCATGGAATGGAGCCGATGACGCCCTGGGAGATGTCTTGTGCAGCGTCCCTAGGGTTCGATGGCTTCGGAGACTTCGTTGGCTGGCTGCTGAACTTCGAGAGGGAGATCGAGAAAAGTGGCTACGAACAGAGTGAGTGCCACTTGTTTTTGCTCCTTGCGATGCAAGGCGGGGTCTTCATGTTTGCCTCGGGGCTCCCGCAGGAAGTTCAGGATGACTTTGCCAAGCTTCGTGAGGCCTTAGTGAGGGCATTCACTTCGCCGGCCGGTAGAGCGCGATTGTTGCATGCTGATCGGGTAAAGGCTGGTCGGACTGAGAGGGCCGACAAGAGCAACCGGAAGCGGCAGCAGCGGTCACCGACTGTGCCAGGAGACAGAGGTTTGTCAGGCTGTCACCCCATGGCGGCAGGCAACGGCTATCAAAGCGGTGACGGTTGGTCAGGCTGCGATGGTGTTCCACGAAGCAACAACAGCATTGTGCGAGACAACGGTCAGCGGTGTGGCTGAGGGGACAGAGAGTGAGACGGTGCACGGAGAGGTGGCGGCGTTCACGTGGAAGGCGGCGACCGTCTGCGTGGAAGGCGGCGGCGTCCGCGACAAGGTCGGCGGGGTCCGCGAGGAAGGCGGCTACGTCCGCGGCAGAGTCGGCGGCATCCGCGACAGAGTCGGTGGGGTGCAGGTGGAAGGCAGCGGCGGCACCCGCGACAGAGTCGGCGGCGGCATCCGTGGAAGAGTCGGCGGCGTCCCGCCAGAGAGGTAGTGGCCGGCGATGCAGCGCAAGCCATGACGGTGACGTTGGCCTGCGACCAGCCGGTGGGCTGTGACGCGGCACAGACAGGAGAGTGTGTGCAGACCGAAGAGTCTGCACAGGCCGGAGAGTGTGTGCAGACCGAAGAGTCTGCACAGGACGGAGAGGCTGTCCAGGAGGGACATTATGTGCAGGCCGCAGACCCAGATGGTGAATTCACCATCTGACCACCAGTGGGTTACCGGCCATTGTCCATGCCACATCACCGGCTCATCAGAGGAGCCGGCATACACTCAAACTACACGTCCTACATTCACTTATTCGTGCTGGCACTGTGCATGCTGCCACTAACTACATTTGCATGCTGACGCTGTGCATGTCACCCCCTAACCATGTTATAATGCGTTTTATCAAGCATGATATTACTCACCATTCAATTGCATTTTCCTTTGCAGCAAACGCAAAGCGCCCTGATAGAGATTGAGTTTCTGAGGCCCTTTATCATGTGCATTGTCATTATTCTTACTATTATAAATAGTAAGTTAACTGATCCTCTGCTGAACGACTGGTGAACAGCTGTTGCGAGCATCATCAAGAGGGGCTGATGCACAACCGAGTGAGTAGGCACTTGTATTTACTCCTTGAGATGCAAGGCCGGCCCTTCAAACTTGCCTCGTGTCACCCGCAGGCAGTGCAAGAAGACTACACCAAGTTTTGTGGGGCCCTAGTGAGGGCATTCACCTTGCCGGCCAGTACAGTGCGATTGTTGCACGCTGATTGGATGAAGGCCGGTCGGATTGAGAGGGCCGACTGCAGGGACCGGACGCTGCAGCAGCAATTGTGGATACTGTGCCCGGCTACAGAGGTTTGCCAGGCTGCAACCTGGCGGTGTCAGGCAACCGCTCTCAAAGCGATGGCGGTTGATCAGGCTGCAATGGTGTGCCACAAGGCAGTGGCGTTGTGCGAGGCAACCGTCGGCGGTGGACCTGAGGCTTCAGGTGCTGAGACAGTGCATGGAGAAGCAGCTGCGTCCATTACGAAGGCCGCGGTGTCCGCAAGGGATGCAGTGGCGTCCGTAAGAGATTCGGCGGCGTCCGTGAGTAAGGTAGTAGCGTCTGGGTGAGAGTCTGCAGCGTTGGCTAGAGAGACGGTGGCGTCTGCTCGAGAGTCGGTGGCTCAGTTCAGTGGGAGAGTCAGCTTCGTCCGTGAGTGAGGCAGTGGTGACCGTAATAATAATAATACACTTGATAAAGTGCCCTCATCACAGACTCAATCTCTCTCTAGGCGCTTTGACGTGAGAGAGTGGACTGTGTTAACGAGGGAGGCAGAGGCGTCGGAGCGTGAGTCAGTGGCGGCCACGAGGGAGGAGGCGGTGACCGTGAGAGAATTGGCAGTGTCTGCCTTCTTTTAGTGGCCTGCGATGCAGAGCTAGCCATGAAAACGACTTTGGCCTCAGATAAGCCAATGAGCTGCGAGACGACTCAAGCTGGAGACTGCGTGCACGCCGGAGAGTATGCACATGCTAGAGAGTCCGATCGGGCGATTGAGTGTGTGCAGCACGGGCACTCTACTCAAGACGGAGAGACTGTGCAGGCCGGAGAGGCTGAGTAGGCCTGGAGAATCTGGTCAGGCAGAAGAAGCTCTGCAGGCGGGAGAGACTGCCTACGCAGGAAAGTCTACATACGCCAAAGAAGCAGTTGAACAGGTCAGAGTCGCCGAGGCAGACTCGGCAGCAGTGGATATAGCGACGGTGGCCGAGGTCTGCACAACGGCAGCCGTGGAAGTCAGCTCGGTTATGACGACCAGCGGCTCATGTTTCGTGCTGGTCGTGAAAGGCCGTGCACCCTCGCAATAAATGAAGAATGGGCCGAAGGGAGTCGTGCATCCCGCTGGTTCGGCCTTCCCTCAGGTCCATGCATCGTATAATAATCTTTTAGCGTTGGTCCTCGGCTGCCTCTTTATGTGCTGTGTGAACCGAACGACATAGACCGATGTAAATCGTGGACTAAGAAATCGCTGAGTAACCAACACAAATTTTAGTAACCATATCTATCTTAAGGATATGACTGTGGTGCTGATATGGTCATATAATGAGATGTCACTTAATAAGATTATACCTAGGTATCGTGCAGATTCAACAAGAGATGTTGCCGGTGGAGCCAATTTTGAGGGCTAGCTTTTCTACTTTCTGGATCACAGTGGATTGGCGCAAAAAAATGGCAAGTTAGTTTTAATAATTGTTTGAGTTACGAAAGTTTGGCTTTAATCCATGGGGTAGTCAGATCCATAAATGCAGCAGTAAGTGGATAAGATGTTGACTTGTGGAAGGCTAAAGGAAGGTCAGACTTTCTGGTACAGCTGAGTTTATCTGCATAAAGGTTAAAAACCACATTTTGCGGAAGGGACTATAATCGTAAGGAAAAGGGAGAACGTAAAACGTTCAGAGAAACAGGGACCAAGCAAAATCCCCTGCTGTATACCATAATGCAGTGGTTCCTCGAATGCTATTTGTCCAATCCAGAATACTCGAGAGAAAATGAAAACATGCGAAGTGTCCTACTGACGTAGCACCTAAACGATGCAATGCCATGCCCGTATGCCCAGGCCAGATGTCAGCTTCACTAGGAAAGGACTAGGTGGTCACAATAGTATATACAGCTGCCAAAAGATTAAGCGAAACAAGAAGAGATAATCAACCTATGACTCCATTCCTTAAAAGTCGTCTATATTATACATTGAAGAGACATGCTGATTCAGTTAGTGAGTAAGCTCTAAAGCAGAGTGGAACTTACTACTTTACCATACGCCCACATTTGAGGCTCGAGAACGCCCACCCCGCCCCTTGGTGCAGCGACAGCGCCCTTCTCTGTATATTTCCTGGTTTCGTCGGTACCCGTTAGAGGACTGTGGGTGGTTAACCTTGTGTTAGGCTGCTCATAAGAATTCGGTCTGTCTTCATTTTTCAACTTAACTTGAGCCAGTCTAAAAAATGACGGCTCCAAATAAACTTTACTCGTTTAGCTTATTTACTATCGTAATAGAGGTAACAATGCCATTATTAATGACTACCATGAACAGAAGGCTTACAAAACAAATCTAGTCAGAATAGCATATGCCTGTTTTCTTTGCTGCAGGTGCCTCCATTGCCAGAATGGATGATGCTTGATAGGCTTTGGTTATTTTCGCAACTGAGCAAATTAAAGGCTACGCCTATGTCTATAGTATGCATGCCTATGAGACGTTTTAGTTGGGTTATAGATAGTGTCGTGCTTGCCAGAAGAGTATCTCAAGTTAGCTCCCATGGTATGTTGGTACCGGTTTGTCGATTAGCGGTAACTGTATCTCCGTTCCCATCACATAAAACTCCATCCTTCAGAATTAAAATCGCTATAACATTGTCGGTAGTAGTAGCCATGATAATTTGTCAACGTCTCAGGTAAGTTGTTGATCTAGAGAAGTGCCAGTGAAGTGTCGAATTAAAAGTTTTTTAAAGCACATATTAGGGGAATGTTGTCCGTTGACAGCTCTATGCCAAATTTCA
>WPIO01000432.1:0-47415 GCA_009760855.2 Cristatella mucedo
GGAGACTTACCGGTGGAATGGAAGAGCAGCAGATGCAAAGGGGCATGCCCCCCACCCCAGGTGGATGAAGAGGTGCAGAGGATGCCATAGCAAGGGCAGGGATGCGGGAAGGACACCATTCGTTCGTCCTCGACGGAGCAAGCCCGGCCATCTGCTGTTGATAGTAACAATACTAATAGAAATAATAGCCTGCCTTAATGGTCTAGCCCTACAAGAATCGAATCTCTATCTCTTGAACGTTAAAACTCGGTGCAAGATAAGCAAAATAGCAAAAAGAGCAGACGACTGACGAGTGAGGAGGCATCATGCTTCGACGGAGCGGTGGCACGCAAATGGCCAAAGCAGCCTACTGACCATCCAAGACCGTATGATGTCCGACTGATTCTGCGACGCCGGCGCTGGGTTACCACGAACGCATACTGCTTGCCGGCGACGGCCTGCACGTGCGCAGCATTCGGCGGCACGTCGTCCCGATGCCATTGAGTCCGCCATCGCTGCTGGCTGCTGCTTGCATCGTGCCTCGACCTTCGACTGCAACGCGACCGATGGCACGACGCTGGCAACGAGGCAGCTGCGAGGCACGGGCTGAAGCGTGGAGCAGTCGCATCCGAGAGTCCACACCGACTGTTTGCTGCTATGACCGGCCTATTGTGTCTACATGGTGCAACAGTTTGGATACGAGACTAGCTTCGTCATCGCGGTGTGGCTAGCACTTTAGCTCTCTATTAGCAACAACTGACATCTGGAAGTGTAGAGATTGTAATTTTCTCGTTGGCGGCAAATGGACGAATGGAAAGAAGTGGTCATCCTCCCCCGTTGATACGAAGCACTCTGTTGTCGCCAATTTACACAGCTCCTTTGCAGCAAATGTAAAGCGTCTCTACGAAGAGATTGAGTTCTCTGAGAGGTGCTTGTTATCAAGTCAATATGCACCCCATACCAGTTATAAACCGATGACGTAGCCTCAAGTTCTAAGATATCTCGACGATTTCAAACGTTCGTTCGGAAGGGGACACTGTCTTCTCCATATGCCATCCTCGTCGGACCACTGTCCCTCGTTTTTACGTGCTTACACTGTGCATGCTGCCACTAACCATAATTGCATGCGGACCCTCTGCTTTGTCACCTCCCAACCGTGTTAGTCTTCTTGTGTTTTATTGAGCAGCTAGCTCTGCTACCACTAACTTGTTCAATCGTGCTTCATTTAGGCAGCAAATGTAGTGGAGCAACCATTTAAAAAAATTGAGGTTGTCCGAGGGTGATTTATCAAGTGTGTAGATTATTACTATTATATTATCGGGGGGTTTTCTCGTCGGACACGGTCCTGCAATGCTGCACGGTCAGGCTGCCCCGTGACTGGGCTTTTTTTGAATGAGAATGAAGGGGCGGAGAAGGGAAAGACAGACAGAGAAAAGAGAGAGAGAGGCGAGAGAGACAGAGACCCCAGAGAGAGACAGAGACACACACACATGACAGACAGAACAGGCAGTCAGATAGACAGCAGAGAGATATAGCGCGAGAGACACAGAGAGAGACTGAGAGAAAAAAAACTGAAAAAAGTAACTGCATTCACTCTCTCTCGGTATCGGGAACCTCTCGTTAGATCACGTGGGGCCACGACAAAGTCAAGTGCTAAGATAGCTTCCACGGCACATCCTCCTGAAGGCACGGGCCGCCCAAGCTGTCACCCCGCAAGGCAGCGCAGCGCTGGACCAGTGCTTTGATGCCGCTCTGCTCCAGCGATCGCTGCCGTAGCTGCTGCTTTGGGGTTCGGCCCACGCTTTCCAGCCGCTCAGGGAAATGCCGCCAGGACACGCAAATTTGCATCAGCCCCCCGAGCCGGCGCTCCTCTCGCGGGCTCTGCCCGACCGGCTGAAGCGGGGCTGCTCCTGAAGTGGCGCCGAGCGGGTAAATTGCGAGAAGGCCCGTTGCCGAGCAGCACTCGAGAGAGCGTGAAGTGAGCTCTGGAGCGGCTTCAGGTCTGGCTCCCTTTCAGCGACGACGGCTCTCAGCCGACTAACCGAATAACCATGTCAGCATGATAAATAAATAGGCAACCTAAAGCTGGCACCTGCGGTGGGGCCCAAAGAAAACCGTATGCAGAACATACAATTCACTTTGCCTAGTGCCTCAAGAGCACTCAAATCTCTATCCGGGCTCTCTAAATGCTGCACGGCTCGAGCCTGTTTGCTCATTGGTTAAAGGCGACACCCCTGGGCTAAACCTGGGTGCTTGCATGCCTGGTTCTGCTAAGGCATGCTGCTCACTGGGGCGAGCCCGCGGCTATCAGTGAAGTCAGTGCACACACGACGAACGACAACAGCGCCCTCTCGCCTAAAAAGGAAGAAACTATGCGCAGCTAATGCCGCAAAGCACCTTTTCGTCCTGTGGAAGAGCAGGCGTGGAAGCCGCTCTTGGACGTTGGAGGCTCGGTCGGCGGAGCGAGCAGTGGCCATGCCGGCAGTCGAGGCCTTGCTTTATCATCGGACATCGGTCGCCGTAGGCGAGCCCACGACTTGAGCGTGCCTGCTTGACGACGGCCAGCGGCACGCAAGTCGAGAACGGGTAGCGCAGAGCCTTCCTGATTGCTCCTGCAGATACAGACGAGGATGTGTCGCCAGAGAGCCACCGACGTTCGCTGGCAAGCGACGGCAGAGGTGCTCGCCGCACAGTGACACGCGTCGGTGCTGCCACAGCCGCCTCGCTCACTGGAATTCTAGTAGTGCAGGGCCAGCGGCCGCATGAAGGAAGTGGCCAGTAGTGCGGTCGGAGATAGGGTGCAGCCAGCCCGCTGCTTGAATCCAAGGGCAATGCATGCATGCATGCATGCACGGCTCACCCGAGTGCAGCATGATGTACTGGGTAGAGAGAGCACCGGCAGGCGAGGATCTGGTCCTGGAACCGAGGTACTGTCGCCCTCGAAGCAGCAGGCGTCTACGCGGGTCGTGATATCGAGCTGCAGCTAGCGCTGCAAGCGAGAGGAGAGCAGCAGACCGTGCGACCGGCGACCTGACGTGAAGAGCTCGAACTGGGCACGAGGAGAGGTGGTGGGTCAGTGGGCCGAGCCCTCGGCCTGATGGGTGGGCCTGGCGGAGCTACGAGCAAGCTTGCCAGCAGCCCAGTGGACAGGCACGGTGGGGGACAAATTACTGGCTACAGGCAGTGACAGTCAGTCTTAGCTGACAGGTAGTGCTTAAAAAATGGAAGGACATAACCGAGGGGGGGGGGGCCAGATGGTCGGCTGCACGACCTCCACTGCTGTTGCTACTGACGCCATCGCTATCCCCCAGCCCAAGGTGAAGGCCAAAGCAGGTAGGAGTAGCAGCCACAAAACCGCCAGCTTTTGCTAGCTGAGACAAGCAAACTCTCTTCAGGTCTGCACAAATATGCTAGACTCGGTTTTGAAAACAAAACAATTTGGACCTGCCTATCGACTTCGAGGTTCTGTCACTAATACATCAGCGAGCCGCCCGGTTCATCACCAAAACTCTTCCGAATCAAGTCATTCACGCTAAAACGAAAAGTATTTTACAAGGGTGAATAGGTGCTGCTATCCATGTCCGCTATCTCTTCATCTAACTGCACTGAAAACATGCGAACGAGGTGTTTTTAATATTTTTTCATTGTCAAAACGAAGGTTTATACTAATGCACTAACTGGTACTCACATCAATAGGCGGTCGGACCAATCCCGTTCTTTATAACTTCCTGTATTCGCCTGGGCACTCATTCAAGTCAGCTTTCGGCAAACATCCAGAGTTGTCCAGTCCCACGGCTGCTTAAAGCTAGCGACCAAAAGCTGCTGGGGGGGGAGAGACGAGATGCTGTTTCTCAGCTCTAAGCGATCGCTGCTCCACCTGTTCCACGGATGCTCAATAGGGTTGAGATCAGGAGTTGGCTTGGCCAACTAAGGACTCGGGACACCTGAATCGGCGAAGAACTGCTTCGCTGCCCTTACACTATGCTTGAGATCATTATCCATTTGCCAAATGTAGTCCTCTCCCACAAGAGCTCTGACACAGGGCACGCCAACATTTTTGACGAAGTCTTTGAATAAATCCCGGTCCATAATCCCGTTGTTGATTCGGCATAGAGTTCCCTGTGTCGGGAAGCCGAAAAACCAGATCAAACACTTCCACCTCCGTACAAACCTCAAATCCTTTGGAGACCGTGCATTTAGTTCGTATGCTCCCAAAGCCTGGAACTCACTCCCGACTTGCGTCAGAACATCCCCTGACTTGACCACATTTAAAAAGAACTTAAAAACACCTATTTATGACTGCATTTAGTGGGTCCTTGTGTATCGTCCTTGATGTGCTTATGTGTGTGCTGACACTGTGCATGCTGCCACTACCACACTTTGCATGCTGACCCTGTGCATGTCCCCACACCCTAACCATGTTATTCATGTTGTTTTTATCAAGCATGGTATTACTCAACGATTCAATCGCGTTTTCCCCTTTGCAGCAAATGTGAAGCGCCTAGAAAGAGATTGACTCCTCTGAGGGCGCTTTATCAAGTGCATTATTAATATTATTATTATCTGTACTTGAGCTTACAGAGCGAAGATTGCAAGCAGTCCGGATGCCGTATTATTCTTCGTGTTTTCTTTGACTAAACGAAGTTCCTTCGCTTTGCCATCTCCGTGGACCGTGAATTTACTTTCATCGCTTCGTAGAGAATACGGCTCCAGTCGGCACAGGTAAAGTGGGCGCACGTGCCCACCGCAGACGGCACTTTCGTTGTCGTGCGTTAATTGACGGCTTGCGTTTACTAACTCGCCCCGTAAACGCCGTGCTCTGAAAGCCTTTCACTAATGGCATCAACACTTACAGCCTTGCCGGTGGCCTCTTCTAAGGTCTCGGAGAGAGGAGAGAGGAGAGAGAGAGAGAGAGAGAGGAGAGAGGAGAGAGAGAGAGAGAGAGAGAGAGAGAGAGAGAGAGAGAGAGAGAGAGAGAGAGAGAGAGAGAGAGAGAGAGAGAGAGAGAGCTCTGCCACTGGTGCTTCCCTTCGGTCGGCCCAGCGTGCAACCAGTTTTAGCAGCCATCTTAGTGTCGTCTCTCTTCGCCGTCGAACGCTGGCGGCCGGAGGTAAAGACGTCATGCCAACCACCCTGAAAATACTTCTGCAAGTGATACCTGACAGATCCCTCGCTTGTGCCAAACTTTCTGTGCCACCTTCACGTTGCTAAGACCCATCTTGTGATAGGCGACGATTTGGCCCCCTTTATTTCGCTATTTAGCTCCTTTGTCTTTCGCATGGCGGATAACCACCGTACGAGCAACCCCCACGCAAGCGGTGCTGCTAGGAAGTGCAAAAAGAACTCCCCTCTTACGCACAAGTGCATGTGCAGACAATTCGTTGGCCGCATGGGTGCAATGAAGATAATCGACTACAATTAAAACTTGGATTTCACCATTTTTAAAGGTAAGATATCGTTCCAGTTCCAGGCCGCCGTGTTTGATTTGTTTCTTTATAAGTTGTTTTTAAAGCGAGGCTATAGATAGCGAGTCCATTTTTTGTAATCGATAGGGTTTAGGTAAAAGCGGGTCCACACCGGTGGGGACCTCCCGGGACTGAATTGTTGGTTAGTAGACGGTGTCTAATGCATCTTGTGAATACTTTTGCATGTCAGTGTAGCTGTGCCGTGAGCCAACCACAAATATTCTCGAGGCAGTGATTGCAATTTGCATGCTATCAAAGCCTGAAGCTCGACTCCCGAACCTTGTCAGGAAATCCCACTTGACGAAATTTAAGAAGTAGCTGGAAACGCACCTGTTCCTTTTACCATTTGCTCGGTGCTCGAGCATTGTCCTTTGTGTGATTCTGTGGGCTGACACTGTGCAGGCTACCTACCACTGACCATATTGACACGCTTCGTTACAGCATATGTAAAGTGCTTAAAAAGGGATTTGGTTTATTAATACTATCATTATCATTATTATTTCAACCTCAAGAGTACATATATTCAGAGCCTGTGGCTATTTTGAGATTTCAGTGGTTTATGGGTCAATAGCATTTCTTGTGTTATTCTTCCAACGGCCAGTTTATGGCTTAGAGTGATTTCTGGGCCGGCAGAGATTATGACACTGCCATTGGTTTGTGGGCTGTTGTGATTTATGGCAGTGATATTTAAGTAACAGGCATCAAAGCCCGGAGAGTTAAGTCGAGGACGCCGGGCAGGGCAGTCGCATACTGGCCAGCTTCGGTGTCCTTGTGAATTTACGTCTTTGAGCCGTCTTCGGTGTTCTGTGTGTGATATTGCGTACCTGCTGCTTGGAGAATGTCAAACTTCAGGGCCTACTGCCTTTGCAAGACTGGGGCTCAAGGACAACTGCAAGATACAGGATGAACTAGCTGTGGCTGACGAAAACCAGCAATAACACGGCTGCTGTAGAAGATGCTGGCCACGTGACGGCTAGCCGGCATTTAGATGAGATTGCTTTAGGCAGGGTCGTTATCTGCCACGTGTTTGGTGGTGAAGCAATGAGACCCTCTCCCCTTTCCGACACTGCCCCCCTCTCTGTCAGGCACTGACCGACCTTTGCTAGGTCGCACTAGCCAAGGTATCGTTTTTTATGGACACATCTCCGCCATCTGATCTACAGGCGCCGGTCATGTTCCATGCGAAGACGAAGCGCAATACCGTATGTTAATGGCAAATGCTGTGGAGTACCATCAAAAATCGTTGCATGCTACACGGCCATTCTTGGTGCAGCTGACCCAAGAGTAAATTACTTGCTGAGACAACATGGTGCATAAAAACACACAGACACACGGAGCACTCACTCGCACATGCACACACACACACAGGCACCACACACATGGGCACACACACCCCCCACGAGGACTGCAAACCTCGACACGTCTGGTTAGCTTAAGCTAGACATTGTCTAATGATCACGCAAGCCCAGAGGACATGTCAGCACCAAAGCCAGAATCGATGGCACAAAGGGAATTGTAGCCGCAGTGCAATTCACCTGAAGGCTGGAGCATACTGCAGATGTAAGCACACCTCAGCCTTCAATCGGTATTCAAATTACCTTACTTACAGGCAAGGACGCATGGCCTGGACTCTGCTACTGCAGGCAAACCGCAGCTCTACATTTCTAAATGAACAAAGGAAGCTTTCAACCAGCCCATGCAGCACAAACAGCAGCCTGTGCAAGCATGCTATCAAGCTTCTTCAAGGTCTTCGTCTTGACAGCTCTGCACACCAATGGAGCCGAGTCTAAGTCAACAACCTGAACCGCCATCTCGAGCAGCTGCTGCTGCCGGTCCAAAGGCCATTGGCCATGTCGTCGTCGCTCGTTCTGCTCGTCGACACCTGCTCTCCTCTGCATGAGAAAGCACTGCAATAATCTCCTTGCATCGGATTGATGCTCGGCATTGGCCAATTAGCTGGTGATGCAAGCGATTTCCGGCCATTATGTCAACGTCGGAATGCCAGTTGACGCCATGGCAAGGGCTTCCAAAATGCAGAACAGTATAAAATGGCTTAAAAGTAATATTAATAATAATAATAGTAGTAGTAACAGTAATAACAATATTAGTAAAATGTTTCGATGTAGCACCCTAACGGAAACAAATCTTCATCAGGGCACTTTACAGTTGGCTGCAAGAGATGCAATGATCGCTGCCACCAGACGCATCCCAATACCGACTTCCTCAGACCTCGACATAATTACTTATATTTTTAGATTTTAAATTTACTTACTTTTGATAGAGAAAATGCACAAGAAGACAGTCGGGGCTGCTGGTCTATGGGAACCCTACTTTGCGCCATCACTAGATGAAGCTTATGTAAGTGGGTTAGAATTTAAGAGCACAAGCCTGGGGTCCTCAATAAAGGGAATTGCAGTGGTTTAGACTCGGTGTCACAAACCCGAGAACTCGTTCGGCTGCAACTGCACTAGTATAAAAGCAGGCCCTGATTACTGAGAGGCTCCTGAGCTGAGCTTGGGGCTGACTTGGCAGCACGGGCAGCACTGCTCACCCTCGTTCTTCAAGATGCCTGGCTGCTCCATCCAAGACACGGCCTAGGCTAGAGCAGATATTGAAGCAGCAGCAGCAGCCTGGAACGAACGGCCTGGACTCGGCTACTGCAGGCAAACCGCAGCTTTACATTTCTAAATGAACAAAGAAAGCTTTCAACCAGCCCATGCAGCACAAACAGCAGCCTGTGCAAGCATGCTATCAAGCATCTTCGAGATTTTTGTCTTGACAGAGCTGCAAACCGGTGGTGCCAAGTCAAAGTCAACAACTTGAACTGCCATCTCGAGCAGCTGCTGCTGCTCGTCCGATGGCCATCGGCCAAGGTCATCACTCGGCTGACACCTGCTCTCCTCTGCCCGAGAAAACACTCTAGAAAGAGGCACAAGAGAGCACCATAGAAAGCTCTCATTCTCCTAGCATGGGATCGATGCTCTGCATCGCCCAATTGCCCGGTGATGCAAGCGACTTCCGGCCACTCCTATCAAAGCAGGCCCTGATCGCTGCGACGTTACTGAGCTGAGTTTGGGGCTGACTTGGCAGCATGGCAGCAGCGCTCACTCTCGTTCTTCAATATGCCTGGCCGCCCCATCCAAGACACGACCTAGGCTAGAGCAGATATTGAAGCAGCAGCAGAGCCTGCCACCGGCTACTCAGGCTGATGCCACCTCGACTCTCCCCTCCAGTGCAGCTCGGTACAAGGCCTCTCTCGGCGAGCGGAAGCTCATGAGCTGAGCACTGCCTCGTAGGTATAGCAGCCGAAGCACCCATCGCTTGTCAACTGCAAATGCAGCTGCTCGAGCTAACGTGACAACCGACGAGTCACCCTTTTCTGCTGCAAAACTTGTCATGGCGCACATGCAACGACTCTGCCCAACACAGTTCAACATGTCGACTTGCCAAGCGAACCTTCCTGCCCAACCAGTGCTGAATGAATGAGCAGGGCAATGAGATCACCATGGAAGAAGCCGGAAGCTCACTCAGAGGGTCAGCTACTGGTGCTGGATGTGAAGGGGTTCGATCGAACGGCTCGAACGACAAATAAGAATGATGAATGGCGAAGCCCACCACAAACATGTTGCGAAGTGAGACGACACTGTATTGTACTCAGGCGACAAAGATGACAAGGAGGCCTGCCTACATTCAGTTGTTGGAGCCATCGGACATGCTGCTCCGGAGCACGGATTATACATATAGAGAGAGGGAGATAGAGAAGCAGCGGGGAGAGAGTGAGAGAGCGAGGGTGAGAGAGCGAGAGAGAGAGAGAGAGAGAGAGAGAGACACACACACACACACGGGCACACACCCCACGGGGACTGCAAACCTCGACACAAGTCTGGTTAGCTAAAGCTAAGACATTGTCTAATGATCACGTAAGCCCGAGGACATGTCAGCACCAAAGCCAGAATCGGTGGCACAAAGGGAATAGCAGCCACAGTGCAATTCACCTGAATGCTGGAGCATACTGCTAATTTAAGCACACCTCAGCCTTCAGGCGGTATTCAAATTGCCTCAATTACAGGCAAGGACGAATGGACTGGACTCGGCTACTGCAGGCAAACCGCAGCTCTACATTTCTAAATGAACAAAGGAAGCTTTCAACCAGCCCACGCAGCACCAACAGCAGCCTGTGCAAGCATGCTATCAAGCATCTTCGAGATTTTCGTCTTGACAGAGCTGCAAACCGGTGGCACCAAGTCAAAGTCAACAACTTGAACTGCCATAGGACGAGCAGCTGCTGCTGCCGGTCCAAAGGCCATCGGCCAAGGTCGTCTGTCGGCGACACCGGCTCTCCTCTGCCCGAGAAAGCATTGCAATAATCTCCTAGCATTGGATCGATGCTCTGCATTGGCCAATTACCTGGTGATGCAAGCGACTTCCGACCTTTATGACAACGTCGGAATGCAAGTTCAAGCCTTGGCAAGGGCTTCCAAAATGCAGAACATTATAAAATGACGTTAGCAGTAATAATACTAATATTAATAATAATAACAATAATAATATTAGTAATATGTTTCGATGTAGCACCGTAAAGGAAACATATCTTCATCGGGGCACTTTACAGCTGGCTGCAAGAGATGCAATGATCGCTGCCGCCTGACGCATCCCAATGCCGACTTCCTCAGACCTCGACATAATTACTTACATTTTTACATTTGACATTTACTTACTTTGGATGGAGAAAATGCGCAAGAAGACACTCCGGGCCGCTGGTCTATGGGACCCCTACTTTGTGCCACGCACCAGATGAAGCCTACGTAAGTAGTGAGGTAAAATTTAAGACCAAAAGCCGAGGGTCCACAATAAAGGGAATTGCAGTGGTTTAGACTCGGTGTCACAAACCCGAGAACTCGTTCGGCTGCAACTTCACTCCTATCAAAAGAAAGCCCAGATCGCTGCGACGTTACTGAGCTGAGCTTGGGGCTGACTTAGCAGCACGGGCAGCACTGCTCACCCTCGTTCTTCAAGATGCCTGGCTGCGCAATCCAAGACATGGCCTAGGCTAGAGCAGATATTGAAGCAGCAGCAGCAGCAGAGCCAGCGGCTACTCAGGCTGCTGCCACCTCGACTCTTTAGATTTCAATTTTTAATTTAGATTAGTTGAACGACTACCTTCACATCTAACTGAATGATGGTGTCTGAGCCTCAGGTATCCTGTCATTGTGGGTGTGTAAGTAACGCTATACTGAGAAATAAAGCCTCCGGAGCAGGCGACCGGCAAATCTGGCGATTCACTGCATCTTAGAGTCAATGCTAAAACGCCTACAATGACCCGATTGACTCTTTCGTATGGGAGTCGAATCAGCTAGAGCCAGCCCTTGGTTAACTCCTGCAGTCTGCAAAACAAACATGATCGGTGGCATTGACTTCCGGCCAACCCAGAGAACCACTAAGAAGTAAAACCACCACTAGGATTTATTTTGACGTCATCGGCAATACAACTGGGCTCAGAAACATTAGGAATACCGAATTTGCATGTCAACCACTAGCCGAAACAATGAAAATACAGTACCAAAAGCAACGAGAGAGAGAGAGAGAGAGAGAGAGAGAGAGAGAGAGAGCACGAGATTAGAATGAAAACCGAGCCCACAGAGCCGAGTCGACCGTGAGGTGGCAGCCGCTAGGCGGCCGTGGCCTGCAGCAGGTACTTCTTGCACTCGCGCCCACCGCACATGCTTGCCTCTGCCGCATCCTGGTTCCAGTAAGCCGACTTGAGAGGCAGCCGGCAGCGGCCGCACTGAGGCGAGCGATCGACGAATCGCAGACCGTTGCGCTTCCAGACGCTGACGAGCGAGTCGACGAAGTGCTCAATCATGGCTGGCTGGTGGTGGGGCGTGGGCGCCACACGCAGCATCTCCTGACCTCGAGGCACGGTGGGGTAGTTGATGGGCTGCACGTAGATACCGTGGTCGTTCAGCAGGTCGTTGGACGCCTTGACGACGAGCTGAGGGTCGCCCACCTTGGAGAAGCAAGCATCGGCGGAAATTGGAAATGAATGCTGGGATTGACTCAAAGGCCAGAGCAGCCGACAACGACACCGTCACGGTGGCCTTCACATAAATGTAGCATTAGTGCAAGCTCGGTTAATCAAGCAGCCAGCCGAGAGATAACCCTACCGATGACGATGACTGGCTCTGGAATGTAAGCAGCCTGTCTTTTACTGAGGGCCTACTGACTACACTTTGGTGACCACTGGTCACATTTGCAGTGCAATGCGGTTGCTGCCACAGCACAGATAACATTAGCACACTAATGCCCAACAGATCAATTCCATAGTGACTTTGGCACGACCGGTGGCATTCATTGGGAGGCAGGGCGGCGACATGGGGGTGCACTGCCTTCTGCCTGGAGGGGCGTGGCTCGCAGTGCTCAAAGAACATATAGCAATCGCTCACCTTGACCGGCAGGATGTGGCTGGGGCAGTCCAACACAGGGATGCGCTTGTCGAACAGCATCTGGCGAAGCATTTTGACGCTGGCCCGATGACGCGCTCGTAGCTCACGACCCTCATCGCTGGCCAGTATCTGCAGCATGCCGGGAGAAGAGGCAAAAAAACATCAAGAAAAGATCACTAACACAAGCTTGCAACGATACAGAAGGCAGCGATGCCACTTTGGCGGGATTAAAATGCAGCTTCTCCTGTATATTTAGTGCGAGCATTGTACGGTTATGACGACACTCGGATCTCTCACTTCTTCTCTTTCTCACATTCCTTTCTGCACACCACACTCTTCACTGCTTCTCTCGTGTTATCATCACTCTTGCTCCATCTTCTCTCCTCTGCATTTCTTTATTTTATTTTCATAACTTTTCTCTCACTCTTTAGAATTTTCTTCTTTTCAAATTGTCTTCTTTTTTCTAACTTTCTGATTTTAATTCACTAATTCTCAAATAACCTTTGTCTAATCGTGTGCCCACACAAGCTCCCACATGCATGCACTCAAGATTCACTAGCATTCGTGCACACCCCGGTATACACACATACACACACTGCTCCTACATTGCATTAATCTGGTGCTGCAATGCATAACTGACATCATTATTATGTCATTAGCCTCAGTTCATGTCCTAGCACCTTTCAAAAAAGCTGTAGTCAGGCCACTTCTCAAGAAAGCGACACTAAACCAAGAGAACTTGAGCAATACCACCCTGTCTCCCTTATACCATTCCTATCAAAGACACTGGAATAGGTCGTGGCAGACCAGCTGAACTCACATATTGAAACCTCAAAACATGCTAGTCAGTTCCAGACTGGCTTTAGAGCTAATCACTCCACAGAGTCAGCACTGCTTAGGGTGTACAACAACCTACTTAGGAATGCAGACATAGGTAGAGTGTCTCTGCTTGTTTTGCTTGATCTTTCGGCAGCTTTTGATACTATCGATCACAAAGTTCTTCTAGAGCGCCTCTCGTTTCGCCTGGGCATCACTGGCATTGCTCAACAATGGTTCAGATCATATCTCAGTGCACAATCTAGGCTTTCACTTCTATGCGGATAACACTCAGTTGTACCTTTGCTTTGATCCCTCCCAGCCTTTGAGCACCTCGAATTCTCTCCACTCACTCGCTGCATGTATTGATGACATCCACACATGGATGGCAGCAAATTTTCTAAAACTAAACGATGATAAACTAACTGACTAGTTATAGGCAAACCCAGCATGCTTCAGAAATTAGAAAGGCTGAAACTCAAAATTGGCTCTGCCAGCATATCTCCTGTTGTATCAACCCAAAATCTAGGTGTCTTGTTCCAAAGTGACCTCTAGTTAGATGACCACATCAGCTCCACAGTCAAATCTGCCTACTTTCAGATACATAACATTGCTCAAATTCGGGCTTGTTTCGATAAGGATACCACGTCTAAGTTGTCCATGCATTTGTGACATCCCGACTTGATTTCTGTAACTCGCTGCTTACTGGCCTACCGGCATGTGCGATCAGGCGATTACAGCTTGCGCAAAACTCTGCAGCTAGGCTTGTCTGCCGTGAGCGTCTCAGTTGCCACATCACACTACTTTTCGCCGACCTGCACTGGCTACCAGTCAAGCAAAGGATTGACTTCAAGGTTTTGTGGCTCACTGTTAGGTCACTTCATTCTTTGGCTCCAGCTTATCTCTCAGATCTACTCCACCACCAGGCCAGACATCGTACCACCCGCTTGTCGGAATCCAACAGTTTACCAATACCTCGTAGAAACCTCAAATCCTTTGGAGACCGTGCGTTTAGTTTGTATGCTCCCAAAGCCTGGACTTACTCCCGACTTGCGTCAGAATATCCCCTGACTCGACCACATTTAAAAAGAACTTAAAAACAGCTATTTAGGACAGCATTTAGTGAGTCCCTGTGATTCGTCCTTCATGAGCTTATGCATGCTATTACTGTGCATGCTGCCACTAACCACATTTGCATGCTTACCCTGTGCATGTCACCCCTAACCACGTTGTTCGTATTGTTTATCAAGCATGATATTACTCACGATTCAATCGTGTTTCCCTTTGCAGCAAATGTAAAGCGCCTAGGAAGAGATTGAGTTCTCTGAGGGCGCTTCATCAAGTGCATTATTATTATTATCATTATTATTATAACACACACACCCAAAGAGTAAAATAATGTGCTAAGAGGTCTGGTCGCCACTCTTTGCTGCTACCGATTGGCAAGTGAAAGCAGCAACGAAAATTCAGCACACTGCTGATGCAGACAGCAGACTGCTTGACCTCTCACCTTCACCGACTCGAGCGTGCCGCTAAGCACGGTCGGCGGCAGCGATGTGGTGAATATGAAGCCGGCACCGTAGCTGCGCAGCAAGTCGATCAGGCTTGCTGAGGCGGCCACGTAGCCGCCGACGTTGCCGAATGCCTTGCCCAGCGTGCCCGTGATGATGTCCATCTTGTGCAGCTGTCCGTCTCGCTCGCCCACGCCGGCTCCGTGGTGGCCGTACAGGCCGACGGCGTGCACCTCGTCGACGAACGAGATGGCGCCGAACTCGCGTGTCACGTCGAGCAGCTCCTCCAGAGGGCAAATGTCGCCTGCACGCAAGCAAAGGGAGAGCATGGTGTCGCTAGGTCTTGGCCTACATAGAGGTGACTTGCGCTTCGCATTCACGACCTCCGGATCAAAGGTTCGAGTCGGTGGCAGCAGGACGAGCGGCAGTCGTTCACCGAGTGCAGTGAGAGGTGGTGACAGTGGTCGGAACAGAAAGACTCGCCTGACGTGCCCGCGGAGGGCAAGCCGGTGAGCGTGGCCCACGTGCAGTCTCGTGGGCTGCCAAGCGATGGGCGGCCGACTCACCCGACATCGAGTAGACGGTCTCGAAAGCAACTATCTTTGGTATCGACAGAGGCACCGTCATTAGCAGCCTGCGCAAGTCGGCCGGGTCGTTGTGCTTGAACACGTGCTTCGGCACGCCGCTGTTTCGGATGCCTTGGATCATGGAGGCGTGGTTGCCTGAGTCGGAGAAGATGTGGCAGCCTAAAGGCAACACAGCAGCGATAGCATGAGCATAGAGTACATAGATGAGAATAGAGTACATACATAAGCATAGAGTATAGGTCACGTGCGCCTGAAGGGGGCCTGCCGAAGCACGTGACGGTTAAATGCATCTGGCATGGCCGCTGACCGGGCATCATTTTGGCAAGCGTCATCAGCGACGTGTCGTTGGCCACGTAGCACGAGGTGAACAGCAGGGCAGCCTCTTTCTGGTGCAGGCGCGCCAGCTCGGCCTCTAGGCGCTCGTGCAGAGGCGAGTTGCCGGAAATGTTGCGAGTGCCACCGGCCCCAACGCCGTGCAGATCGACTGCCTCGCTGTAAATTGTAAGGAAAAAGTGGGTGGGGTTGAGCCAACAACCTGCAGGGGGGGGGGAGTTCAAAGCAGCAACCTGAGCCTGCTGAAACTCTCGGGCAGCCCCTAGTAAACCATCTGTGGAGTACGAGTTAAATGACCGGAAACCACCAGTGGTGGCCTGCCAACAGGCTCGAGCTACACATGCACCATCAGCTGCAGAGACGGCCATGCTGGGATTACTCAGCTGTGCCGCCAATGCCGTGGCAAAAGTCAAAGGAGCGATCGAGGTACGATCGTGCCTGATCGTCGGGATACGATGGCCATCGTGGTACAATCCTTGCCTGGTGGGGGAGCAGTTCAGATTGGTAGGCTAAAGAAAGAGAATTAAGCCATCTAAAAGCGAAAGACATAACCTTCAAGTCGATACACTGCTTGATGGAGTGTCAGTCCAGGTCGGTGAGAAGTAGTGTAATGTGGCAACTTCACTGTTCACTACAGACCAGCATGGCTGCTGAGTTTTGCACCAACTGCATGCGTCACACCGTCACATGCTGCAACACGTACGAGTAGCGAGCTACTGAAGCTTGGGTATTCTGTGGGGGAGATATGCTGGCTAATATCATTTTGAGGGACATGTTTTCCACATATCTGAGGTTTGAAAATGGCCAGTAAGTTGCTTTGGTCGTCATCTCCAGAAAGTGTGTTGCCAGGTGTGAAAATAAGTAAAACGTCCTTAAAGTCAGTTAACAGAGCTCGACGTGCTGGAAGGCAGAGAGGGATCAAAGCACTGGTAAGAATTGTGCGCGCAACTTGCACCGATATGAACGCCTATATTGCGCTCGATCGCTAGCACCTCCAAAGGTGTGCACTGAGGAAATGCAGGACTGGAGCAGACGATTTGGATTATTACCTAAATTCACCGGAACACGGATGCACAGTAATGCATACAGGCACACGCCGATAGTGCAGCAACTCACACGCACACATGCAGCACTCACACATGCAGACACAACCACGAGCACATACACACACAAACAGGAGCACACTCACATGCAGAAACACACACACACACACACACACACACTCACACACACACACACACTCACTCACACACACACACACACACACACACACACACACACACACACACACACACACACACACACACACACACACACACACACACACACACACACACACACACACACACACACACACAAAGCACATGCATGCACACACCCACACACACTTTCTCTCTCAATTGACCCGGTCAATTGACCCGGTCTCTGCTGGCATTGACAGCTTCCCTGCCGGGGCTGACACAGCACGACCTGCTGCAGCAGCGAGCCACTCAGAAGCCTGTCGAAGCCCAGCAAGTGAACAGCAAGTGGCCGGACAAAGCAGGACACAGGCGAGGGCTGGCTGTGCCCTGACCGCACGGCAGCCTCGAGACAGAGGCGGCAGCCGGGGGGGGGGAGAGGGGGTAAAGACAAGGCAAACAAGCACAGCCACTAATTAAACGTCTGCATCCGAGCTCATCGTGTTGAATGCCAGAGGTTGCCAAGCGGCCAAATTTCCTGCTTTTTAACAGCGCTCCGTAGGCGCACTCCGAAAGAGGAGCGCTGCGCAAAATTGATCTCCAGGGACGAGCAGGCAATTTATTCGCGCGCATGCAGTACCAGCACCAGTGCACCATGCCACAGACTGCGGCTGCAGCACCGCAGCGCAAGCGCCTAGCACCGAGCATGCCTCCAGCGGCGGGAGCCGGGCATGACTCACTGAACGGCCTTGCGCACTTGCGGATGCCAGCTCATGCCGAGGTAGTCGTTGCTGCACCACACTTGTATGTCCTTCTTTCCGCGTGTCAGCTCCGTGGCATACGGGAACCGGCTGGCATCTCGAAGCACCTTGCGAAAGACGCGGTACGACTGATCGTCCTTCTTGTCCTGGATGCGATCCTTGAAGAACTGCTCGTAGGCGAACTTGCTTCCGGCTTGCTCTGCCGGCGCCGAAGGCTTGGGTGAAGCTGAAACAGGCAGGACGAGCGCTGCCGGGAAACCGGGCCTACCGACGGACTGAGGTGCAGCTGAGGTGCAACACGGCGACCGGAAATGATGCACTTTGGCCGAGCCGAAGCAAGCGCTTTCGGCACAGTCGAGGTGTGCAATGTGCTGTGCAGAAATAAAGGAAAAAAATTACACAAACTAACCAAACTGAGGGGACAAATCACTGCATTTCTCTTTATTCAGTACTCCTGGCCCTGTCACTTTGCATCTGACACAAAACCCAGCAGCTCATCTGGCCTCTCATAAATAACAATAACAAAAATAATACATTTGCAAAAAAACTCTTTTTAGGCACTTTACTGATGCTGTACAGAAAGCATTTCCGAATGATCGGTGGTAATATCTGCAAGCAGAAGGCATATAGCTAAATCACATCACTCAAGCCACTTCTGTCTATGCCTCACTGGCCCCCTATCAAGTATCGAATCGACTTCAAGATTCTCTCTCTCTCTCTCTCTCTCTCTCTCTCTCTCTCTCTCTCTCTCTCTCTCTCGTCTACAGTTTGCTACACTAACATGCACAGGCCTACCTATCAGGACTCAAATCTCTTCCAGCAGTGAGCTCTTGCGAAATCTGCTCTTCTGCTTCTCGGCACTGCTCGTTGCGTAGCCATTCCTTGCAGTGCATTGAGACCTTCAGGCGATCGGGCAATCCAGTTGTATGCACCAAAACTCTGGAGCTCGCAGCCGGCTTCGGCCACCAGCTGCACTAACTTTTCAGCCCTCATGTCTGAGCTTAAGACACTCCTTGGTTTCGCTCAGCTTTACAAGGGCTCCAGTGAATTAATAAATGAGGCTGTTAAGTCAGCCAAGATTTTTTTAAAGCATGCTTTATTTGCACAGTTCGGTGCATGATACAATTCAGTGGTTCTACAAGCCAGTGATATTCGGCTCTCTTCTTGTGAGCTTGTACGTGCCTTTCTGAGCTTGACACCTGCGTGCTTGTCTTGGCAGGACATCTAGCTCGTCGTTAACTCTTGGTGATTCCACTAACCTTGATTATGCATGCTTACACTGCACGTGTTACCACTAACCATTTCTTAAAGCTTCCTTTAAGGCATACGCTAGGTACGTTGAAAGAGATTAGGTTGTTCGAGGATGCTATACAACCATACTACTATAATTATAATTATAATAATTTGCATCGGTATTGCGTCTACTGTAGCGAGTTTTAATGCGACTGATTAGAGATTTATATCTCCCAGGGTGCTATAAAGGGAAAAGCTGCTCAGCAGAGAGCACCGGAAACAAGAGTCCTTATGTGCTGGCGCTCTAGCCGTGATC
Organism: Cristatella mucedo; assembly: GCA_009760855.2. Classification (NCBI taxonomy): domain Eukaryota; kingdom Metazoa; phylum Bryozoa; class Phylactolaemata; family Cristatellidae; genus Cristatella; species Cristatella mucedo. The sequence continues at coordinate 18,623 of WPIO01000432.1, forward strand.
CTTGCAAGCACCAGCGGCACTGCGCACATCTCCTTGACTGCCCCCCCCCCCAAGAAGCCGCAAGACGCGCAGTCTACCGGGCGACAAGCAAGCTTGGACAGCGATAAAAACAGCAGCAGCACGAGATCGCGGTGGCATTGTGGGACGCTCGACCCGCCAGCGAAGGCTGCTGCTCTGACAGCCGGAATATCTGCCCCGGCCGCTGTGCAGGTCGCTCACCGAGGCTCTCCGACAAGACGGCTCCCAGTCTCGGGGCAGCGACGGCAGCAGTCGGCAGTCCGCTCTCTAGAATCGAGCGCGACATAGACTGACAAAGCGGCCAGCGTGAGCGTTGCTAACTCACTGCTGCTGAGCCACCGTTCATGTCACGTGGCATTCAAGTCACGTGGCGGCAAGCAAATGCAAAACAACGGCGCGGCAGCCACAGCACTCACTACGGTGCAACAAAGGTCACCGGAGACTGACCGGTGGAAGAGAGCAGATGCAACGGGGGATGAAGGGTGCAGATGCAAGCAAGGGCCGGGCGTGAAGGAATTCGTTCGTCCAGACGGAGCAAGCCGGCCATCTGCTGTTGATAGTAACAATACTAATAGAAATAATGAGAATGCCTTAATGTCTAGCCCTACAAGAATCGAATCTCTATCTCTTGAACGTTAAAACTCGGTGCAAGATAAGCAAAATAGCAAAGAGCAGACGACTGACGAGTGAGGAGGCATCATGCTTCGACGAGCGGTGGCACGCAAATGGCCAAGCAGCCTACTGACCATCCAAGACTCGTATGATGTCCGACTGAACGCCGGCGCTGGGCACCACGAACGCATACTGCTTGCCGGCGACGGCCTGCACGTGCGCAGCATTCGGCGGCACGTCGACCGCGGCCATCGAGTCTGCCGTCGCTGCTGGCTGCTGCTTGGCATCGCCTCGAGCTTCGTCTGCAACGAGACCAACGGCACGATGCTGGAAACGAGGCAGCTTCGAGGCACGGGCTGAAGCCGGTGAAGCAGGCGAGCTCATCACACTGACCAACTGCTGCTATGACCGACCTGCTCTCATAATCATAGTAACAATCATATAACATAATAGTGATAGAATTAATAGCTGCGACCGACCGACTTCTCTAGTAGTCTCTGCTCTGCTGGCAACTGACGAAGCAGCCGACTAAAGCTGAGGCTGCATTGGCAAACGTTCAGAGTCGCGACACCCGTGAACTTGTCTCGAGGCCGAACTGGTGTCCAACTAGCCATGTCTACATAGTGCAACAGTTTGGAGTCGAGACTAGCCTCGTTCTCGTGCTGTGGCTGGCACTTTAGCTCTCACTTGGCAACAACAGACATCTTGGAAGTGTGGAGGCTGTAAAGTTTCTCGTTTGGCGGCAAATGGAAATGGAGCAGTAGCTATCCGTTGAATCTGCTGTCGTCTATTTACGCATACATACTATACTTACTGCTATTAAAAATTTAACAAGCAATCCTTTTAATAGGCAGCTTTCCTTATCAATAAGTTCACGGATTCTGAACTCTTACAATCCCACGAACTGGCCTATCCACACAACACTCTGTGAAGGCGGCTTCCGTGTTGGTTTTTGGTCTATTCTCGATTGAATGGCTGCCACTGAAGCCTCCAATCTAACAGCCAAGAGTAGGCTGTCCGGCTAATTCTTCGAACCAGGCCTTCATGAAAGACTCGGATCCTTTTCGTTAGCAACAAGTCCTGCCCCATACCAAGTAAACCGATGACGAAGCCTCAAGTTCTAAGATATCTCGACTTCATTCGTTTGTTCAGAAGAGGACACAGTCTTCTCCATATGCCATCCTCGTCGGATACTATCCTCTCTATGTGCTTATGCAGTGCACTTACACTGTGCATGCTGCCACTAACCATACTTGCATGATGACCCTGTTCACATCACCCCTAACCATGTTATTCTTGTTGTTTATTGAGCATACTAGTACTAACTGTTCAATCGTGCTTCCTTTGCAGCAAATGCAAAGCACCTAGAAAGAGAGTTCTCCGAGGGAGTTGTATCAAGTGTTATTATTATTATTGTATTATCAGGCTTTCTCGTTGAACACGGTCCAGCAATGCTGCACAGCTGGGCTGCCACGTGGCTGGGACTTTTCAGTCAGTCGGACGACAGGTGAGAGAGAGAGAGAGAGAGAGAGAGAGAGAGAGAGAGAGAGAGAGAGAGAGAGAGAGAGAGAGAGAGAGAGAGAGAGAACCTGATTCAGGAACCTGTCCAATGCAAGACAGCAACGAAGGCCCACAAGCAGCCAGCCGGCCAGCCTGCCTGTGTGACTGCACCAGAGTTAAGCACAGCTCAAGCTGAGCACCACGAGTGGTGGTCTAAAGCCTGCTTTACGTTATTTATGACGGCAGGTCACAAGCTTCCAAGTAGCTGGAGGCTTAAGCAGATGGCAGCTTGAACTGTCGTTATCCAAAGACCAGTCATCAAGCTGCAACAGCTGCAACAAGCTGGTCGGTTGCACCACCACTACTTCCTGGAGAGACAGAATGAGAAGGCAGGAGAGTGCAAGCTATCTTCGACTGGTAACTGGTTTTGCAGGGCGAAAGCAAGAAACCCGGCTGCCACGGCATAGGTGCATAGACTACCATCGAACTTATCGTCAGCGATTCTTCCTATTGCTGCTGCGAGCTATAGGGCCACTGGTGCACGCCCAACTGCCGACACTAATGGCTGCCGATGCTACCCGTGTCGACGTGCGATGCAATTGCCTTGGTGGGACGAGAGACTTACTCGCCTTCGAACATCAGGGAAGCATGAGGGGAGCTGCTGTTTGCGCAGCTAACAGTAGGCTCATCACCGAGACCCTTTGAAGAAATCTGGCTGCAACAGCCATTGGCAGGCGTGTTGTCGTCCGCCTGACGGCATGTTGCCTAGCCGACAGCCAGAAAGGGGTATCTGATCACCTGGAGATTAGCCTGGAGAAACCTGCGTTGGCCAAAGCTTACGCAATGCAAACAGACAAGTAATCGACAGCAAGACATGGAAGAGGCTGAGACGAAGCGAGGCGCCAAAGATGGCAGACGATGGAAGGTGCGCACCTGCCAGCAATCAGTTTCGCTCCGCTTCGCTCGTGACCCTCATTTGGCCGGCGTATTTATAAAAAAAAAACACGTTTCAAACAATATTGCAACTCGTGCAGCAGATACTCACACCGGCCAGCTACCCGTCTGCAGCAGTCTTAAAAGTAAAGAACAAGGGTAAAGGTAAGCTGACTAGTGTGCCTCAATCATATAAGAGCAGGAGTGCCCTGGCAGCCGACGCTACCGCTTGCTTGCAGTGAGCAATATGGGATTGCAGCCTGCTGCAGGACCCAACGAACCCACGGGGTGGCGGGCACTCTGCGACTTGGCCAATGTTTTCCTCTCGACAACGTTGCAAAAGACTCTACCCATTGAACACGCCTCTCACCATTGGTCGATAATGGTTAAGGGTTCGACCACGAGAGGGCTAATTATCTACTAGCTCTAGCTCTTACCGTTTGGCTTGTGAAGCTCTAAATAAAGTCTGGCTGTATGCTTAACAGACATCCTAACGAAGGGCCCACTGGCACCGACGGTGGAGAGGAGGCACACACGCACAGATGCAGTCTGACAGCTTCATTTGTGTCTCCCACACCAGTCCTAACCGAATTCCCCCCTCTCTACCTCTTTCTCCTCCTCCTCCTCCTCCCCCCTAAGCGACTCCAGAAGTCGCCAGCCGCTGGTTGCTGTTCCCGAAAAAAACAACCGCATTCATACTCGCGGTGTCGCAAACCTCTCGTTGGATCACGTGGGGCCACCACAAAGTCAAGAGCTAAGCTAGCTTCCACGGCACACCCTCCTGCAGGCACGGCAGCCGGCTGTCACAGTGAGGCAGCGCTGGTCCAGTGCTGCCTCGCTGTCACAGCGACCGCCCCCCCCCCCCCCCGTAGCTGCTGCTTTGAGGTCGCCATGCTTCCGGCCGCTCAGGGGAACGCCGCCAGGACACGCAATTTGCATCAGCCCCCCCAAGGCGCGCCCTCGTGTGGGTGTCTAACCGACCGGTGGAGGCGGGATACTCCGGAAATTGGCGTCGAGCGATAGACTCGAAAAACTCCGTTGCTGACCAGCACTCGAGAGGGTGAAGCGAGTGCTGGCGAGGCACCAGCCTCGCTTTCAGCGCCGACGGTGCTCAGCCGACTAACCGGTGTCAGCATGATAAATAAATAGCAACCAAAAGCTGGCGCCTGTCGGTGGGACCCAAAGGAAAACGTATGCAGAACATACAATTCACATGCCGAGTACTCCAAAAGAACTTAATCTCTATCCGGGCTCTCTATTTGCTGCAAGGTTCGAGCCCATCGCTTCGTTCGTCAAATGCGACGCCCCTGGGCAAAACCTGGGTGCTTGCATGCCTGGTTCTGCAGGCACGCTGCTTGCTAGCGGGAGCCTGGCTATCAGTCAGTGGCACAACAGAGTACACCAGAGCGCAGCGAGAAGAAAAACTATGCATGGTTAATAGGCTCACTCTTTCTTCCTGCTGCAGAGCCGGCAAAGCCATTCTCGGACGTTGGAGGCTCGGTCGGCGGAGCAGTGGCCATGCCGGCAATCGAGGCTTGCTTCATAATCGGACAGCGGTCGCCGTAGGCGAGCACGACTTGAGCGTGCTGCTTGATGACGGCCAGCGGCACTCGAGTCAGGAATGGGCAGCGAAGAGCCTTCATTATTACTCCTGCAGACGACAGATGGGGACGCGTGGGACGAGTCGTCAGAAACCCGTCGACGTCGCTCGCAAGCGACGGCAGAGGTGCGCGCACGGTGCGACGTGTCGGTGCTGCCGCAGCCGCCTCGCGCGCTGGAATTCTAGCGCACGGCCAGCTGCAGCACAGAAGCGGCCAGGAGCACGGTCGAAGGTACAGCGAGCCGCTGCTTGAATCCAAGGGGCAATGCATGCATGCATGCATGCACGGCTCACCCGAGTGCAGCATGATGTACTGGGTAGAGAGAGCACCGGCAGGCGAGGATCTGGTCCTGGAACCGAGGCCCTCGCAGCAGCAGGTGCGATGCGGGTCGTATATCGAGCTGCAGCTAGCGCTGCAAGCGAGGAGAGCAGCAGACCGTGCGACCGGCGACCTGACGTGAAGAGCTCGAACTGGGCACGAGGAGAGGTGGTGGTCAGTGGGCCGAGCCCTCGGCCTGATGGGTGGGCCTGGGCGGAGCTACGAGCAAGCTGCCAGCAGCCCAGTGGACAGGCACGGTGGGGGACAAATTACCTGGCTACAGGCAGTGACAGTCAGTCTTAACTGACAGGTTAGCACTTGAGGCCCAGCAGGGGGGGAAGACAGTTGGTTGCACGACCTTCACTGCTGCACGACCTTCACTGCTGCACGACCTTCACTGCTGCTGCTGCTGCCACTGTGCCGCTATGCACTTCCCGTGTCTCAATTGAGAGCAATCGAGCAGACTGCCCATAATAAAAAAGAGCATTCGGCAGAGTGAAAATATAAGGCTTAATAGGAGCACGGACAAATTGAAGTACCAGCAAGGGACCACTCCCTGCCTCTGCTGCCGAACCCCCTGCTGCCTTGCTACAATCCCTCTTCTCTCATCCAGATTCCTGCTATCTCGATTGGTAAACGTTCGGGGAAACCTGCAGCCTCACATGAAGCTGAGCCCATTCACTAACTCGACCACTGACATGCTCGGTGGGCTACACGGCTGACTGACTACAGTGGCAGCCAAATCATTATGTGACAGCAGCAGCAGCTGCCGATGTAGCAGTAACTGCAGATGGGGGGGGGGGTGAGTCCTTGCATAAGCAGCCCTACTTGCATAAGCAGCCCTACTTGCATAAGCAGCCCTACTTGCATAAGCTAGGGCGCTCGGCTGCTGGCACGTGGCTTGGCTGTTGTCACATGGCTAGGTTGCTGTTACGTTGCTTGGCCTAGCTGCTGCGAGGTCACGTGAAACCAACGGTCACACAGTTGAACGACAGAGCTGCTCCACAAAGCCTAGTGCAGACAATGCCAAGACTGCGACCGTTGTTTAAACACGATGCAGAAGGCGAGCAGCGATGGTCAGCTCGATGGTATGCTCAGCCTATTCCCTTCTTTTCAGCGTGGCAAATAACCGCCGGGGGGGGGGGGCCACAATGCAGAGGGCTGAATGCGCAGCCGGTAACGCTGAATGGGCACAGCACTGCTCAGGCTCCGAGACAACAAATGTCTGCCCCCACGCCTGTATATGCAGTGCACTCTCGGATCTGACAGGAACGGCCACCCGGCGACCGACCCATTGTGTCCAAAGAGTCGAAACCAGGAGGCAAGACCGGCATCTCTGCTTCGTGGCCAGTGCACTTGTGCACCCACTGTGCACTCCCTCTGGCCGTCCACTGGAGGCTGCAGTCAGCCGGCCGGAGGGAAGGGACCAGGTGCCACGGTGCTTAGTGCCCAATGGCTGCAGAGAATCTAGCCACCAGACTTTGCTTGTCGTTCACAGCAGGAATGTTGTTCAGCCAAAGCTGAATGGTGATCGCTGAGGCAACAAGAGCACAAGAGAAAATAATAATGAAGAAGATCGGTGGATGTGTGAGGGCTCGAGCTAACGGCAGCGGAGCAACGAAGGAGAATCACCGTGAATGATGAAGCCCTCATATGCGCATCGTATGGTGAGACGACAGCAGTATTGCATTCAGGCGACACAGGTGACACTCGCAGGCATGAGTACATACATAGGGGTTGTTGCCGTAAGGCATGCTGCTCCGGAGTACGAGACGTGAAGACAGAGAGAGAGAGAGAGAGAGAGAGAGAGAGAGAGAGAGAGAGAGAGAGAGAGAGAGAGAGAGAGAGAGAGAGAGAGAGAGAGAGAGAGAGAGAGAGAGGGAGAGAGAGAGACAGAGAGAGAGAGAGAGAGAGAGAGAGAGAGAGAGAGAGAGAGAGAGAGAGAGAGAGAGAGAGGGAGACAGAAAGATAGAGAGAGAGAGAGAGAGACAGAAAGATAGACAGAGAGATAGAGCGGGAGAGATAGAGAGAGAGAGAGAGAGAGAGAGAGAGAGAGAGAGAGAGAGAGAGAGAGAGAGAGAGAGAGAGAGAGAGAGAGACCGAGAGAGAGACCGAGAGAGTGGATAGCGTCCATACGGGCCGATGGACTGGTAGCAGTGAATGAAAATGTGGTGCAAGGATACGGTCACGTGCCGAAAAAGTAGACAAGGCCATCGGGCGGCAGAGCGATGGCTGAAGTGGAACAAGGAGACCTTGATACCACGCCCCTGCCTTGCAGCTAGTACTTTCTATTGTGGCAGAATCGGCCAGACGTGATGCGCCAAAGCCACAGCTTTTCAGGACGACGAGGCTGCCAGCGAGTCGGTACCAAATGGCAAATGAAGTCATTCAGAGCCAGGCTCGACACCCACTAACCGTTGTGAGCCCTATCGCACCGTTATTGCCACGAAATTGACGGCAACCAGCTATCGCTTAAAATGCGCTCTAGGGTCTCGCGAATTTATTAATCCCGTAAAACGGCGACTCACTACGTCGCCCTAGACGCAGCATGGCACCGTACGATCGGCCAGGCGCTTGCAGGAGGCTGGCAAGATTGGTATTGCTTCCAACGACAGCGCCGTCCGGCACTAACTCTACGCCGGACCTGTGCATAAGACAAGCAAAATGAAGCCCCGGTGAAACGAATTGCTGGCAGAAACCAATTAAATCACTATTTAAGACAGTCGCAGACGAACGGGACGTCCGGCCTACAGGCACCCGACGGAACTGGATGTGTTGGGGCACGTAGAGCCCGAATGCCTCATATATAGGATGCCGGGGTTCGAGCCCAGTCGCCTAGGAACAAAATGGCCACAGATAGTCAGTTTCACTGTGGACACGTCAAAATAAGGCGAACTTACAGTATCAGTACCAAACTAGAGCACCCTAGTAAGAGATTGAAAACAGGTACAAAGAAGACGAGTTCACTTAAGCGAAGAGACGCTGAGCCGAGCAAATGCACTGAGACTTCATGGATACTACATCTGCATTGCAATTAGTGACTGCAGTTGGAAGCAAGTTCCAAAACCTCAGCAAACACAAGCAGAAGACTCGATCACCATTACATTTCGGTATAGTGCCAGGCACGTCGAGATGACAAGATGCTGCCGAGCAGCTGGCACGTGGGCGAACTGGAGCCGCAAGGAGGTCGGATTGCACGATGGTGCAAGTGACTCGAAAGCAACCTGCATGCCACACAGGCAGGATCATGACATTCAATCTGACGCTTAATATAGGAAGCTAGAGAAGCTCTGACAAGAGCGTTGCACTATGACTGCTACGCCACTGCCAACAAGAGCAGATTAGCTGAGGGTGGTGGGTACCGACGCGATCGATCTCACGCAGGCTGCCCACACTAATACGAGTGAAAATATCAGGCAGCCGATTAATAGGATCCAGGACAGATTGAAGTAGCAGCAGGGGGTTACTTGCTGCCTTCCCCATCACCTGCTATAATCCCTATTCCCCCCCCCCCCCCCCCGATTTCCACGATCGTTATCTCCGATTGATAAACAATCTGGTTAACCGGCAGCCTGCACCTGCAACCACTGGCTAACTCGACCACTGACAACGGCTGACTACAGCTGCCCGAGAGTGACAGACAAACCATTAAGCTACAGCCGGCAGTAGTAGTGATAACAGATGCTGGGTGGAGTCCTTGAGTTGATCCTTGAATAAGCTGCCTTACTTGCATAAGCTAGCACGATCGACGGACTGGCACACACCTGCCTCGGAATTGAGCAGTTTTTTTTAGATAGAGGCAGGGGAAACTCTGTGTAAAGGGGTTGGAAACTTATGGCCCTTGCGGCCCAGGAGGCAAGACCGGCTTCTCTGCTTCGTGGCCTGTGCCTGCACTCTGGCATTCCCTCTGGCCGTCCGCTAGAGGCTGCAGCTAGCCGGAGCACTGCCACCATCCATCGGCTGCAAAGGCGGGGCACCACGGCCTGGGGGGGCCCTTGGCATCATGGTCGGTGGCAAGTCAAGCCTTCGACCAGGTAATGCGACCTCAAGAGTACCGAAAGGCGACGGCCAAGCAGTTTGGAGTAGCAGCCACAAAACCCATAGGTTTGCCAGCTGGCCGCCTGGACCAGCAAACTCTTCATAGGTCCACATAAATATGCTGGGCTCGGCATGCACAACGAAAATATTTGGGGCCTGCTTAGCCAGGGATGCCACGGTCAAGTTGGTCCATGAATTTGTGACATCCGTCTAGACTTCAGCAACTCAATCCTGGCGGGTCTTACGGCCTGTGCAATCGGGCACTTACAGTTGGCGCAAAACTCAGCAAACAGGCTTGTGTGTCGTAAGGGTCACAGCTGCCATACCAGAGTTGCCACATTAAAGCACTTCTCGCCAACCCGCAACACCCGCAACGGGCTCCCCGTGAAGCTGGGTATCGACTTCGAGGTTCTGTCACTCATTCACAACACGCCTCCCGGTTCATCACCAGCTCTTCTGACTCAAGTCGTTTAGCTGTGCCGTGAGCCAACCTCAAATCTTTTGGAGACAGTGCAGTGTGTATGCTCCCCAAGTCTAAAACTCACTCTCGAATGATGTCGTGAAATCCTCTTGACTTTAAAAAAAGCCGCTAGAAAAGCTGATCACAGCATTTGCAGGGTCCTCGTGTCCTTTGTGTGCTGACACTGGGCAGGCAACCACTAAACATATTGACATGCTTCCTTAAAGCACATGTTTTAAAGTGCCTAGAAAGAGATTTGGTGAGCCGTAATGGCTCACTAGGTAAGGCGGTTGCTTTTCACGACCTCGGCCCCGAGGTAGTGGGTTCGAATTTTGTGGTGGGCGATCCTTTATCGCCGCTGCAAGCGGTGGTGATAGATGTCAAGGCTCTTCTGTCGCTATACAAAAAGAGGCTGTTAAATCAGCTTGTATTTATTATTTATTTTCATTATTTAGTTTATTGTATCTAAAGCTCAAGAGAACCTTTGCAGGACTGGGGCTCAATGAGGACTGATAGATACACGAGGAACTAGCTGTGGCCGACGAAAACCGGCATCACCACGGCTCGCTGTAGAAGACTCATGCTGAGTCACGGCATTTAGTTGTGATTACTTTGGCAGGGTCGTAATCTGTCATGTGCTTGGTGAAGCAACGAGACCTCCTCCTACTCCCCCCCCCCCCCCGACACTGCCCCCTCCGAGCCAGGTACTGACCGACCTTTGGCAGGTCGAACTATCCTCGATCTCGTTTTACGGACACATCTCCGTCGTCTGACATGCACTGCCATACTCCATGCGAAGAGGAAGCAATGCCGTACATTGACGGCTAATGGTATCGAGTACAGTCAAAAGTCGTTGCATTATGCAAGGCCATTCGAAGTGCAGCTGATCCCAACGAGTACAGTACTTGTTGCGACGAGGTGCATAAACACACGTGCGCGCGCACATGCACACACGGGCGCACGCACGCACACACGGGCGCACGCACGCACACATACACGGGTGCCCACACAAATACACGTGTGCACATGCACACATGCAGACACGTACACACATACAAACACAGAGGCACACGCATAAATAAAATATCAGCTCATTTAACAGCACCATTTGTATAGCATCAGAAGAGCCTTAACGGCTATCACCACTGCTTGCATTTGACAATAAAGGGTCGCCCACAGCAGGATTCGAACCCAGGGCCTCGGTCGTGACAACACAAGACGACACACACACAGACAGGTACACAAATGGGTACACACACAGGTACACACACAAAAGCACACAGGTACACACACACATACACACACACACACACACACACACACACACACACACACACACACACGGTGTTAATTTGCTGTATCGATCGGAATACTTGAGTCGTCAGCTATGACTTCACTGATGCAAAGTCCTTTCCGGTAGTGACCAAAGCTGCAAGCGAATTCTAGACTTTCAGTCCCTACAAATTCAGGGCCCGACCACCAAAAGATTTCGATTTAGTGCAGGCGGTAGGCAAAAGACAATCGGAAGCCGATGAGCTGATAGTGGAATAGAAATTTTTAATAATAATAGTATTTTTGTACAGCGCGCTCAGATAATTTGGTCTCTTTCTAGGAACTTTACATTTTGGAAAGAGGTCGCATAGGAAGGCTGGTGCAGGTTAGTAGTACAATGCTAGTTGATCTAAAGGCCTGATTTAAATAGCAGGTAAATAGAGCCGTGGCAGTTGCTACAACTCCAGCTTTCAGTGGGCAATCAAGATTGGCCTGCGGCAAAATTCAATCCCACGACTTGTCCTGGGCTGAGACAGTGAAGCGACTTGTAAGGCCAGCAGAGGATCCTGAAGTCGACTCGATGCTTGGCAGAGAGCCAGTGACGCTCAGGCAGAATTGGCCTCAAGAGACAGCTAGGCCGCTGACCACAGAGCAGCCGAAGCAGCTGAGTTTTGCACCAAATTCAGCCGATTAAGAGCACAAGCCGCGGGTTCTCAATAAAGGGAACGGCAGTGATTTCGACGGTCAGTCACGAACGAGACACCTAGTTTGGCTGCTGTGCCACTCTTATCAAAGCAGGCCCTGGTTGCTGCGATGGTCCTGAGCTCTGAGTGTGGGGCTGACTTGGCAGCACGAGCAGACGCAAGTAAGTCGCAGCAGCAAGTACGAGCAGCAGTAAATCTCCAAGATGCCTGGCTGCCATCCAAGACACGGCCTAGGCTAGAGCAGATATTGAAGCAGCAGCAGCAGCAGCAGCAGCAGCAGAGCCAGCCACCGGCTACTCAGGCTGCTGCCACCTCGACTCTCCCCTCCAGTGCAGCTCGGTACAAGGCCTCTCTCGGCCAGTGGAAGCTCATGAGCTGAGCATGAGCCTCGTAGGCATCGCAGCCGAAGCACCCATCGCTTGTCGATTGCAAATGCAGCTGCTCGAGCTAACGCGACAACCAACGAGTCATCTTTTTCTGCCACAAAACTGCACGGGCAGAGACACAGCCCAACACAGTTCAAGGTGTCAGCTAGCCAACAGAGCTGCCCTGGCCAACCAGTGAAGCTGAGTGAATGGGCAGGACAAGGGGACTGTCCGCGTGGCTTGGTGGGCTTCTCATGTTCAGGCTTCGGTCCTTTGCCCAGGGGTGTGACAGCAGACCGGAGCAGCCAGACTCAGTTCCACCTCATAAATTGCAGGGCAGACCGGGGAAAAACAAGCTGCGGCAGGCAGATGGCAAGGGGCAGGAAGACACAGAAGGAGGAGCCAAGGCTGCAGAAAATAGCTGGCCGGAGCTTCTAGCCACCAGGCGCTGTTTGTTGATCACATCAGGGCACCAAAGCTGAATGGCAGTCGCTGAGACAATAGCAGCCCAAGCTGACCGGACCAATGAAGGCTGCATGCTCATAAAAGTGGCTCTAAAACCTCTGGAAAAACAGCAGCAACCAGTTGTGCCGACAACTGTACTGAAACTGGCAAGCGATCGCTAAGAGTGCTGAGGGTGAGACAAATTGCCCACCATCTTGCCAGTAAAATCGGGCAGGCCATGCAGGCAACCATTACGAAACGGCTGAGCCGATCGTCTCGATGTAAGCACTTCCGAGCGATGGGCAAGCAAGACAAAACTCCTACCGAAGGTGAGAATTGTCCTGCAGTCAGCGTCACTCCAGAAGAAGCCGGCACGTGTCAGCTAAGGTTGATTGATCCCCTCGCGTCTTGCAGCTACTATTTTCTACCGCGGCTGCATCGGCCAGAAGTGAAGCAGCGAAGCAGAAGTTTCAGGACGACGAGGCCGCCAACCCGCCAGTACCTGGTGACGTCACTCAAGAGCCAGGACCTGCCGCACCGAACCGCAGCGATTCCGATCGAACCCGGTGCTGCTGGGTCGCGGGCGACCGCCTGTCGCGTAGGTAGCAGCTCTAGGGTCTCGCAAATCTATAAATCCTGTCAAATGTCAACTCGTTACGGTGTCCCGTGACACAGAAGGTTGCCGTACGATAGGCCGGGTGTACACAGGAGGCGAGCAGGATTCGCCTCGCTTCCAACGACCGCGGTCCGGCGCTAAACTTGCGCCGGACTCACGCGCAAGACCAGCAAAATGAAGCCCCGGTGAAACGAATTGCAGAGGGAAACGGATTAAATGATAATTTAAGCCGGTCGCAGACGCACGGCCTATAAGCGCCTGACTGCGCCGGATGTGCTGCGGCCATATCGAGCCCTTAAGCCCCATGCAGGACGCCTACTGCGCCCGCGGTCGCCGCCGATTGAACAAAGAGGTCGCAGATCGTAAGTTCAGTGTGAACACGTCAAAGTAAGGAGCACTTACAGTGTCAGTACCGAACTAGAGCACCCTAGTTGACGAACGGCCAACGTGACACGACGAGAACGGAACAGGGCGTTTCCAACGGGATAGCTGGGAAGGGCGACTCGCGTTACCTAATGACCGTCAGCGACCGCGCCCTAGCTCCAGCCAAGCCTGCAGCAGGCTTCGCTTTGATCCAACCCAGCGACAAACGAGGCATGAAAATAACTAACAGTACAGTCAGTGTTGTTGCTTCAGCTCAAGCAGATAATTATGTAGCACAGCGCCGGCCTGAATCAGTTTCAGAGCGCATGAGAATTGCTCAGCAGGACACACCTCTGTCCTAGAGCAAGAGGATGCAGCCATCGTAGTAGGGCAATGAGGTGATTGATATCGGCTGGCCTGTTAAACCTGTAGTCCGGGCTAGCAATTTAAGAATAGGGCAACGCTTGCCCAAGGTCGCTGTCGCCGCCAGCCACCCTAGATTTGTCGGACGGTTTCTGTGAGAACGAAAGAAGTGGGTGAAGAGCATCTGCGTTCTCGAGCTGTGAGCAAGGGGACGCAGAGGTGATTGATATTGGCTTGGTTGTCAACCCCATTGTCCCAGCTAGTTATATAATGATAGGGCGACGCTCGCTAGCTCTCTCTCTCTCTTTTTCATCTTCGGCTCCGTCTCGACGCCGTCGCCGGTAGTTGCCGGACGCGTTTCTCTGAAAGCGAGGGAGGAGGGCGGGCTGTTCGCCAGTGATTGAGGGACGGGACGAGACAGCGCTAGGAGGATTCGGTGGACGCCGCCGAATACGGTCGTATAGCGCTCGAGCTCGCATTTTTGTGTTTCTTCTGTGTTTTGTGTGTGTGTGTGTGTGTGTGTGTGTGTGTGTGTGTGTGTGTGTGCACGTGGTCTCGCCAAGAGTGCTTGGTGTAGTGCATGAGGAACTCTTGCCGTAAGGTGGAGCCCAAGTTCTTCAGTCAGGGTCTAGGCTCCGGTTCGGGCTCCTCGTCTTATTTGGGTCGTTCCCCACAATAGACGTAGATAGCCTAATTGCGGGGACGTATTCCTACCACAAGAGTGCTTGTGCTGTTGAGAGCGTGTGAGGAGTGTGGAGATAAAACTGAGCTAGACGCTCAGCGACTGTGCGCTTGCGAATAAAGCTCAGTAAGATCCCCAATTTGTGTGTCTCGCTTTCCAATTCACGCCGCGGACTCACTACCCCCCTTAGTAACTGTGAGTAGGTTTGCGCCAGAAACGCTTGTTTCGTGGCGGCCTGCTTATTGCGCATAGGCGCGCACCGAACGGCATTAGGCGGTAGGTTACGCCGCTAGATAAGCCGCAGGTTAAGCCTACTCCGCCGAGCCTTCGGCGTTGCAATACTAATAGTGCATCGTTCGCATAGCCCTCCGAGAGAACTAAAATCTCTCTCTATACATGCACTTTACAATGGAAGCAAGCCCAGACACGAGCCAGCTAAAGCAAACAAGAATCCTATTTAGCTACCATCCGAGCTCAGACGAGGAACTGTCGGACCATCAGTTAGATGGACCCTGCCAAGCGGATTCACGAGCTGATTCGTGCACAGATAAGTGCACGAAAAGCCCACTGGAGACAAAGAAGACGACGAGTTCGCTGAAGTGAAGAGGACGCTGAGCCGAGCACGATGAGCGTCTTCCACTGAGACTTCATGAATACACGCGGATTGCAATTAGTGACCGCAGCTAGAGAAATAAGTTCCAAAACCTCAGTGAATATGAGCAATGTAATGTAATGTATCTCCGTCTGTAACTCCACAAAGTCATAAAGACCATGTGGGTGTTACGCAGGAGAGTTTTGTATAGCGCACTCACGACCTAAGCGGCTTTCGGTACGCATTCGGTACCCAACAGACTTCGTCTCACGCAACAAAGAGAAAGTGGGTAGCATAGCAGAGTCAGGAGAGCAGTTGAGGTAGTGAGTAGTATGGAAGTAGCAGCTCAGGACCGCTGAAAAGAATGAGCCATAGTCGACAGTAGGAGAGTAGTTGTCGTTGGGTAAGAATTGTGGAAGCGCGTTCCACAGTCTAGGACCTGCAGAACTAAAGCTTCTGTCGCCAACGGTCTTTAAGTGGAGGACTGGAACAGCATAAGGCACGATCACCATAAGCTTTTAGTTTGGATCCCGGGACGTCGAGATGACTAGATGCTGAGGAGCCGCTGGTATGTGAGCGAACTAGAGCAGCAAGGAGGTCGGATTGTACGATGGTGCAAGTGACTCGAGCGACCTGGACGCCACACAGAGGATCTTGAAATTAATTGCATGCTTAATAGGAAGCTAATATGAAGCTCTGACAAAAGTGGTGCAATATGGCTGCCACGCCACTGCCGACTAAGATAAGTGCCGATAAGCCTAAGAGCTTCGCACCAGTCGCAAACGATAATGTGAAATATCTGGTGAATAATAAAGAGAATTTTAGTAATGGGGACGCGATGTTACAAGCGCGTGAACTGGTTTGGCTGCTGTACTCTTACCTATGGAGGCCATGATTAAGGCCATGTTTCCTAGCAGAAACTAAGCCCATGTGACTGTGGAAGAAACGTGCTCCTCCAACGATAAGTCGTTTTAAAATAGAAAGCCAATATTAAGGATATATGTCAAGTGATTCGTGCTAGACGAATTAATTTTGAGGGTAAGGTCGCACAACTTTCTAACGGCATTAGTTTTGCTCATTAATAATAGGTTGGCCTTATCATCATTAAATTTCAGGAAATAAGAGGCCATTCAAATTTCGAATGTCCTCGATGCAGGCTGCAAGAGAATCAAGTGAGTCGGATGCTGAGCATGCATGACTAAGCAGGTTCAAATCGTCGGTAGAGCTGAGTATCGTCAGCATAGAAATAAAACCCAAGATTGGATTTGGCGATGCCATAGGTCGGAAGGTGAGTATAGTATTCAGTTAAAAGAAGACGGTGTAATACCGAACCCTGATGTCTATCCTACTTTAAAGGCTCCCAAGATGAACGGCAGTCCTTTTAATCTAAGCTCCTTATCTTTATTAATCTTATTAGCTTATTAATTATTATTATTATTATTATTATTATTAATTTATTAATTATTAATCATATTATTATTAATCTTATTATCTTATCTTATAAGATATTAAGGTATCCTTTATCTAATATCTATCTTATTTTAATCCAAGTCATTTTAATCTAAGCTCCTCCCGCTTTCTCTGATAGATAGAACCTAATCCACTTGACCACTATGCTAGGATACCTCGGCTTGCTCCAGAGGAATCTGGTAGCCAAAAGTGACAAATGTTGTTGATACATCTCGTAGAGCCAGCAGAGAGGCCCTAGCCTGATTAACATAGCTCCGATGGTCATTGTGAAAATAAAGCAGAGGGTTTTCCGTTGAATGGCTAGCACTAAATCTTGATTGGTACTCGCTCAAAAAAAGATTTGACGAATTCGTGTTATCTTTTCGTTGCTTGCCCACCGCCTGATCAAGTATCGCGGATAAGGATGCCTAGATGGATGCTGGTCGAAAGTTAGCGAGACTCTCAGTTTATATGTCTGCTGGCCGTTCATGAGTGGCCGCCGGTAAATCGCCTTCTTCAGATGAGGAGCGAGGGCGTTTCCGATTCCCGTCTGGGCTAAACTTTAGCTGCTTTAGATGTGCGACGAGGCAGCGCAGCAGCGATCCCAGGTATCCCAGGCGGGTCAGTGTGCGAACGAAGGAAACAAGGTCAAGTTCAGAAGCTTCGCCTTCTGACGCAGCAGTGCACGGCCTCAGCTGCATCTACATCTGCGTCTAAATCTGAGCTGCACCTGCACTGTCGCCGCCGCTGACCTGCGGTGCATTCCTGCTCGTCGAAAGCTGAAGTGAGCGTCGGCGAGTGCTAGAAGCCGAGAGAGTTTTGCATGGCGAACTCACAGCCTAAGTGGCTTCGTTACGCATTCGGTAGCCGACAGACTTGTGTCTGAAAAGGATGTACCGTAGTCGGCTGCAGGAGAGTAGACGTCGTTTCGTAAGAACTGTAGAAGTGAGTTCCCCGTGATGGCACACTAGGTAAGGTGGTTGCTTTCACGACCTCGGTCCCGAGGTCGTGGGTTCGATTCCTGCAGTGGGCGATCCTTTATCGCCACTGCAAGCGGTGGTGATAGCCGTAAAGGCTCTTCTGTCGCTATACAAAAAGAGGCTGTTTAATCAGCTAGGATTTTTCCCCCCATTCTAGGGCCTGCAGAGCAAAAGCTTCTGTCACCAAAACTGTCTTTAGACATAAGAATAGAACGACTAATTATTTTTATTTGTCAATTAAGTACCTGAGGGCAAGAAGCTGCTGAAAGTAGTACAGTAGTTCAGCCTCGGTACGAAGGAGCCTAGTCACGGCGGGTCTTTTGGGTCAGCAAAAGAACGTTACTCTGTATCGGTTGATCAACCTGCAGTCATCGCAGTTCCTTCAGCAAAAGAAACGCGTAGCTGATACCCGTCCAGGAGCTCACGATTTAGCGTCTGTCACTGTTATGCTTGCGTGAGCACCTGCACACAGCAGAAGACGAATCAGACAGACGTCGTCTCTTTCATACCTAAGGCAACCACTACTGGGGAAGTGGCCCTGCTGGCCGTAGCCGTAGCTTATTTATGCTTATTTTTGCTCCTGTCTTGATAAATTGTCCATGGGCATAGCCAAATGCGTTTGCTAAGTGCAAGCAAACTCTCGATATCACGTCAATCAAATATAAAAATTCAATATTCGCTTGCTATACAGTAAAATAAATTATAATTTTGGTTCCATACACATGTACTGTAATATTTATAGGGATACTACTCTATAGTGTAATGTCCGCCTAAGCCTCATTAATTCGGTTGTCTGCACAATGCGTGCTATATGTGCGGTTCTGGCGCCCACACCTGCGTGCCTAAAAGCAAATATGAGAATTTCAAAATATCTCTCATGACCACAGATGCAAAGCTTTTGCGGAGCTAAGAACTAGGATAATGCACTGTGTGCCCAGTGATAAAAAATAAATTGAAATAAGTGACATAATAAGCGCCTGAATAGAGATTTAGTTCTCTTCTCTATATAGACAGTTTAATAGAAATATTTCTTCAGCTAAGGCTATATTTTTAGGCGTGCGAGTATTATTAGATTGCTGTCGTCCCTACTAATTAAAGCGACTAAGTCCGCCCGCCCGCCACGCGGCAAGATGGCGACCAGCACTTGCGGGAGTGATGGGTAATAGATGCGTAAATTTATATATAGTATTGTATGGACTCGGTGAAGCGAGCTCAAAGGCAGTGACCTCTAGTAGCAAATATAATCGGACGCAAGTGCGCGTATGTATATGGTGCTTTAGGCGCCGTCTCCTTCAAGGCTATACGTTATAAGTATAGCTATACGCAGCCAGCATAGGAGATAGTCCGGACGTGTTAGTCGGCGTTCGCGTAAACCCGAGTGTTTACATAAGCAAAACGGGGGCTCGCTGTCAACGATCCGCTGGACGATAGCTGCTAGATACGAAAATGCCCGAAGCTTTGGAACGGCTCAACATTTCTTTGGATATTGGGAACCAAGTGAAGCGTCAGTTGGGCGTACATCTTCCAAAGCGATACTGCGTCGGTTGGGCTCACATCTCAAGCGGTGCCGAGGTCCGTCCCGTCTCACTCCGTCCGCCCCGCCATCCTTTCGCGAACTTGCTTCAATGTGGGAAAGTGTTAGGCTCACGGCCAAATGGTGCACATATTTGCATAGGCACTCAGCACGCGTGAGCGGTTGACGTACGATAACAGATCGGGCTACCGGGCGCGCCACCAGGCCTCGCTCGCACTATTCACCAGAATTGTGCCGTATCGTGCCGCATCGCGCCAAATCACACCGTGAATCTACGCATCTCGCACGAACAAGAAGTCCGCACACCGACCTTGTTATACTCTACGGTCGATCGCTACTGTAGCGGGGCCGCCGCCGACCCTCCCCTTGAAGTCGACCTTCCCCTTGAAGTCGAGATGCAGCTCAAGTTTGTTCCTGCAGCCACCGGAGAAATGCTTGCCCGGCGGACCGGACTGGCGTCGTCAGGTCACGATGGAGAACGCCCCTTCGCCGGTCGAGTTGCGGAATGGGCGTCGCCGGGTCAGTAATGTAGGACACGCCTCGCCGAGTCTCGAGACGCGCTCGGCCCCGATCCTGCGAGCTGACCGCATGGCAGGGTGTGCCGCTGACGGCGTTACGTTCCGCCGAGCGGATAGACTACAAGCCTACATAGCGGAAGAGCGGTCGATCTCTGTGGCCGCTTCCGGTTGAGCCTACGATATGCGTGCAGACATTACTGGAGTGCAGGAGTTCGAGCTAGCTTCATTTGTGCCGGCTCGGCGATGAGATCGGCCACGCGTTGCAGAGAGCACTGTCGCCGCAAGCCGATGGTGAAAGCCAACTGTGTCAGCCGGCCCGCAGACGCGCATTTAAAGCAGACGGTCATAACAATGCCTTTCGCGCTTGAGTACAAGAAAAACGTTTTAACTAACTCCCTGGCGGCTCTGTCTTGGCTAGATTGTTGCAATTCCATTTTGGCTGAGCTACCGAACAAAGCTACCAGGCCACTGCAGCTGGTGATAAATATGGCTGTAAAGCTATTATACAAATCCCAGATCCCAGGTTTGACGTGTGACCCCTTTAATGAAAGAGCTCAGATGGCTGCCGGTTGATCGATGGATACAGAGTAAAGTTTTTACGCTGACCCACACCCCCTCCGTGGCCAAGAGCTCAAACCAGTTCAACTGCTTAGGCCAACTCCGGAAAAGCAATCGACTGTCTATCGCAGAGCGCCGGCTTTTATGCGGCCTCAGCCGTTGATTATAGCATAGTCGCATCATAGCCATTACAATTCAGGAACTACGAGTAATTAATGTAAGTCGTAACCTAGCAGATTTAGCTCGCCGATGTCAATAGTTCGCTCCAAGCAAGTCAGACCTTCGCTGTCAAATATGGGGGCAGCTCTTTTTCCCAAGTTTGAGTTTTGTATATAGCAACGGCTGAGACGACGTTCGCTACAACGGCTCTCCCGCTTCGAGTAACAGTGTTTACAATTCACCGCCGCTTTCCGTCGACGGGGGCTTCCGCCGCCGACGACGAGGTGTTCGGCGTGCCGTACGGCCGCCGCCGAACCATTTACAAACCGCTCGCTGGATGACCTAAGCGACGCGACGCAAAAACGCGGAAATCAGAGAGCGGCGCAAGTGCGAACGCGCGCGCGCGCCAAAAGCCGCGCGCGCACTTGCCAGACGAAGAGCTCGAGCAGTATTCTCTTATGGCGAACAAAAAAAAGGGGGCGTCGGACTGAGCTGTCAGCTAGCTATCATTTAGCCCACTCTGCGCTAATTTACGCCGCTAATTTCCTTCGTAATTGGGCGTCCAGTCAAAACGGTTGCAACGGTTGACGGTTGCTCATTTGCCCCTCTCTCCTTCTTGTCCCGCATCTCTCAAAATGTGAAAAATGTAAAAACGTTCGTTTTGGCACCGTCTACGTACCGAGAATACCGTCTCGGTGCGAGTTCTCGCATGCGAGCGGTATAAATGCACAGCGGTATTACCAAATGGCGGCGAGATTCGCGAAGTGCATCGTCGCCGTCGGTCTCGTTCCTTCCAATAGGACAATCCAAAGATTGTTCCACGATACATTAAGTGCGGTGTTTTTCTTGCGAATAAGAATGGGAAGATATCCAGTTGACAGTTCGAAGCGTTGAGCGGAAGCGGAAGCTCGTAAACCGCGAGAGAGAGATTCTTGTCGCTGAGAATGAGAATGCCTAGTCGCGGTACTCTCTGAGTAACCTAGGTAGTCGTCGCGACGATTACTGTTCTTTAACCGAACGAGAAATTAGCGTAAAAATCCAAATTGCACCAATCCAAATGGGAAGCAAGAGTCCCAAGAATTGATGCCAGCTTATAAGTCTGGTGGCTAATCCGGGAGTCGAACGCGGCGAAAGGCTGCTAGGCGCCGGGAATTCAGGGAAGCGCCAAAATTCTAGGAGGCGCCGGGATTTCTGGGAGGCTTGAACTTGCAGCAGAAGTCTGGGAGCAGGGGACTCGCCTCGTACGCCTTCCACGGGATCGGCCAATTTC
The DNA here is from genome assembly GCA_009760855.2 of Cristatella mucedo. Classification (NCBI taxonomy): domain Eukaryota; kingdom Metazoa; phylum Bryozoa; class Phylactolaemata; family Cristatellidae; genus Cristatella; species Cristatella mucedo. The sequence goes on from WPIO01000432.1 coordinate 39,972, forward strand.
ATATTGCTAAAAATCTTCCTAGCACACTTCCGAAGAATAATAATGATCTCACTTATCTTTGAATCTAGACCGGACGCGCCAAGATGCGAACACGATTGCTAGAAATACTAGTATTTCGCAGCGGAGCGCATACCTACCGAGCTCGAGCTTTGAAGTGACTAATCTCGCTCACTCGCTCCTCCATCGGTCAAGAGCTATCCGGCGAGATCGTGACGCCGCTGTAGTCCTCTTTGAGATGCGCCGAGTAATTCAGATAAAGAGATGGCTACTTGCCATCTGGAGTAGCACGTCTACGAGACTCCTGGAGGAGCTGTCAATAAAGATGCTCCGCGTTTTCCGGTTCCTATTTCCTCGAGCAGACTGATCACGTGGTGACTGGTCACGTGACCGTTCGCAGGCCGCTGGCCGTTCCTCGATCGGCCGAGGGCTATGAGGTGGCGAGCGTCTTATCAGAGCGCGCTTTCAGCTTACTAGCAGGCTACTTGGTCAAAGTATTCTCAATCAAAGGTCACGGCGAAGCGCACGGCGAAGGTATGTTCGCACATGCGCTCGATGCTCGCCGATCTTGATCCCGACTTGACTCCTGAGAGACATCCCGACTTGACTTCTGTAACTCGCTGCTTGCTGGCCTACCAGCATGTGCAATCAGGCGATTACAGCTGGTGCAAAACTCTGCAGCTAGGCTTGTCTGTCGTAAACGTCGCAGTTGCCACATCACACCACTTCTCGCCGACCTGCACTGGCCATCAGTCAAGCAACGGATCGACTTCAGAGTTTTGTTGTTCGCTTTTAGGTCCCTGCATTCCTTGGCTCCAGCCTATCTCTCAGATCTACTCCACCACCAGGCCAAGCATCGTACCACCTGCTTTTCGGAATCCAATAATTACCACTACCTCGTACAAACCTCAAATCCTTTGGAGACCGTACATTTAGTTCGTATGCTCCCAAAGCCTGGAACTCACTCCCGACTTGTTCAAAACATCCCCTGACTTGACCACATTTTAATAACTTAAAAACACACATATTTAGGACAGCATTTAGTGGGTCCCTGCGATTCGTCCGTCATGTGATTATGCATGCTGACACTGTGCATGCTGCCTAACCACATTTGCATGCTGACCCTGTGCATGTCACCCCTAACCACGTTGTTCATGTTGTTTATCAAGCATATTACTCACGATTCAATCGGGTTTCCCTTTGCAGCAAGTGTAAAGCGTCTAGGAAGAGATTGAGTTCTCTGAGGACACTTTATCAAGTGCATTATTATTATTATCTCTGCAGAGAAAGCACTTCCGCAGCATATTCTTTCCTGACTCAAACGGCTTACGACTGAGATCTGGCGCCATTCAGCACCCGTTTGAAAAGTGGGCGTGTGTTTAATGAGTTTCGAAGTACAAAAGCGAGATATCGAAAGGAAAGCCGAGGATTGATCAACTCCAACCACCAACCACAGATGGAGCAGAGGTTCCTCGAATGGGTAGGGAGCTACCAGTGTAGCTCACAGATAGCATAGCTGCATGCAATTCATTTGCACAGCATCCTAAGAGAAATTTATCTCTCATACCCAAGCTCGTTGCAAGTGCCGCTGGGCTCAAGCCCGCAAGCTTGGTCGTGAAAGGCGAGAGCATCTAACCCCCGTGGCCTGTGCCAGGCCAGGGCATTGTCCGGAAGTTAAGCTTCGGTCAAGGGTCGCCGCGCTGCGGCTGCCGCTGCTGTGCGCCATTGCGCTTTTTTCGCTCTTCCTGCAGGCTTCCATTGTCAGCTCAGGGATGTTGACAGCGAAGCGCTTGCGGAGACCGATGACTAGATGATCTCAATCGCATCTCGCATCCCACTTTCGTGAGTTCTAGTGCGTTTCTGCTTTCTACTCACGCTGCGACTTCCCGGACAGCAGCAGCAGCAGCAGCAGCAGCAGATAAGTCGAATCTGTGGCCGAGTAACGCAGGCTTAGCTGAAAGGCATGCTGAGTTGCGAACGGCCAAAGCTGACGTCGAAGGCAATACGGCTGCCGCATCGACGCCGGCACGGACGAATATCGTCAGACATCGATCGCCAGATCGTCGTTTTTTTCTAGTTTCTTTGTGTCGGCAATATGGAATTCAATTAACGAGTCAATGCCTACAGGAGCAGCATCCCTACTGGAGCGGTATCCTTTCGTTCCTTGCTCGTGACCTCGAGGTCACCTTTAGGCCTGCCACTAGTGATCTCATCTCGAAGTTCATATCGCAGTCTAAGGAGACTACCAGACTCCACCCAGACGCCATTAATTTGTTAATAAAGATAAAAAATAAAAAACATAATTAGTGAATAAACCCTCCAGACGCTATACCCACCATTCTCCTTTCGAGATGCCGAGATTTGCTGCTGCCGCGAAGAACTGGCATCTCTACTAATTAAAGCAAGACAGTCCGTCACGCAGCAAGATGGTGCACTTTCGCTTAGCGGCAAGATGGCGTAGCGTAGTCTTCCATGACGGAACTACTATGACTTGTAGTTTGACATTCTCCAAGCGGCAGGTGTGCAATACCAAACAGAACACCGAAGCGGGCTCCAAGACGTATATTCGAACGGACGCCGCAGCGGGCCAGTACACGACTGCCAGGCCCGGCGTTCCGTCAACTCACTCCCCGGGCCTTTGCAGCCCGTTACTTATATACCACTGTGATAAATCGCAACAGGCCAAAAGCCAACGACCGTGTCATAATCTCAAAATAGCCATATGACTCAGCGAAGCGAGTCCACAGGCAGTGGGCTACTAGTAAAAAATATGAGCTTAGCATCAGATCTTGTCCCCATATCCTTCAGAAAGGCTGCGGCGAGGCTACTTATTGAGGACACAGCACTAGACCGGAAGACTGGACCGGAAGATTCTGGGCAAGGGTGCTCGAGAGGCGTGCAGCGGCCGCGCTCACTGCTCGTCGACAGCAGCAGGCGTAAAAGCGGCGCTCAAGTTGCAGCGATAAACTTACGTTTTCATACACGCACTACACCGTGACTAATCTGGAGTGCGAAAGTGGACATTTGAAGCCGCCGCGAAGCTTTAAAGCTCCGCGTCGGACTTCCGGAAGAACGTATGTCTCGTTGCTCGCTCGGGATGAGCATTGGGTAACCGAAGTGCTGTGCACGTCCCATTGTAGACCGCCTTCGGTATTTCCGTCTTTTGATATCATCAATTTGGTCCCGCTCGTCCCCGAACTCGGCCAGCGGCGCTCTCACGCGCTCTCCGGCACTTCCGGCGCCCTGCGGTCGTGTGAGTGGCGTGCGAATCGCCGCCGCCGGCGTCGCGCTCCTTCTACTTCCGCCCAGGTGTTCCTTAACGGCACGAATGCCGCCAAGGCCAACTGCTGCTGCAGCAGCTCGCCAATTATTGAGCGGGCTGCTTTTGTCAAGAGCGGAAGCGTTTGAACGCGTTGCTCAGCGTCTCTGCGTTTAGAACGTTGGTGCGATAAGCGAAACGGCTGCCTCTTTGTCGTTTCAGAGGCCTTTGGGTTCCGTGCATTTAAAAACGTCGCTCGATCGAGCTGTCTGATATTCTCTCCGCCATTAGGCAGAGCACTCCGCTGATTCGCGAAACTCGCTCCAGACGGAGGCGCAAAATTACTCTGAAGTCCGCGTAGCGCGAACCCGGAAGCGCACGACTGCGTAGCGCTCCACCGGCTGCACACAGCCAAGTGCGGCAGCCCGCTGCCCGCGGGCAGCCCACGCGGCGCCGCTACAGCGTGACCGCTATATACGCTATATACGTGATACGCTACCGCTACTGCGCTCGCGAGCGCTCGCGCGTCGACAGCGCTGGCGCCACTTAACGAACGACTTCTGCTCGATCCAAAGCTCGCTGTCTCTGTCTCTCTCTCTCTCTCTCTCTCTCTCTCTCTCTCGCTCTCTCTCTCTCTCTTTTCAGCGAGGAAAGTATGAACGGAGTAGCCTCGTAAGGACCTGAAGCGCGTACGGCGTTCGTTTTCTTTTTAGCCAGCGGCAAGCGTTCACCGGCGTTTTTCCCCCAGCGCGAGCGGTTTGACGTACGCTCCGGCGAGCGCTCGCACTAAGGAAACCACCAAAAGCGGCGGCGGCGACTTCTTATCATCTGGCTGCAGCCGGAAGCAGTTAGGGGCCTCTCGAGGCATCTTCCCTCGGAAACGCCGCCAGGAAGTGGGCGCGAGCGCCTCGTCTGCGGTGAACAAAAGCCTGCCTTGATCCGTTACCGCGCTCGACGTGGTAGCGGACGTCCGCCGAACGGACGGCGGCGGCCGCCGCGCGGCGGAGCGCTAACCGGTCGCGAGCAGTCGTTCGGACCCGGCGTTCGACGCGCCGCCGCCGCCGCCTCGCAGATGTTCGCGTTTCACGCCAGCGGCGCTCGAAAGCCGACGATCGTCGCTGAAGTCCGGCGCGGCGGAGTCGGCGGTCCTCGCTTTCGTTTATTACCCGCAACGACGGGTGAAACGCCGCGCGAAGCTGCGACCACTCGATCGCCGCTCCTCCTCACCTAGAGAGCTTCGCGGGAAATTAAACGGCGCGCGTAGTGGTCTCTGTCGTCTGCGGTCGTACAAAAAAGACACCGCGCAGTGACTTTTACCTCGGACAGCTCGTGGACGTAGTTTCGAAAGTACGCGAAGGCTACCGACTTTTTAGCTAGAGAAAACGCTGGGGGAAAATGCTTCTAAAGACTGCCCAGCGTAGGCACCTTTCGAGGGTCCACCCGCTGGACGTTGCCGCTCGCCGCGCGCTCGCAGAACTCGGCCCGCTGTGACCCGCTCCGCCCACGGTCGTGGGCACGACTGTTCCTGTTGTCCATAAGGCAAAGCTGGCCAGGCACACTTTGTAAAACGACCGCGGGGAGCCATCCGGAATGCCACCATTTTGAAGTCTCCGATGACCTGTCTGCCAAGCTAATCGGACGTCGAGTGCTATTCGGCGAGATCGTGACGCCGCCGCGATCCCCTTTGAGGTAGCCGCCGAGTAAGCCACATACAGAGATGGCTACTTGCTGCTGCCGTCGTAGAGCAGCGCGGCTACGAGGCTTCCGAATGTGCTGTTACTAAAGATGCTCCACGCCTTCTGGTTCCTATTTCCTCGAACTGACTGGTCACGTGGTGGCCGGAGTAGAGCCCATCTTGATGTAAGAAGAAGCAGAAGAAAGTTTGACGTGACGCTTCCATTCGTCTGAGGCGTACACATAATTCATTCATCTGTTGACTTGCACACTTTACTCTGACAAGTTCGACGGCTTCAGACTAGACGTCGGACGCTCTGAATTTGACTTAGTGTGACCACCAAGATCTCGGCTCGAGTCGAGTCTGAGGTCCTATAGTGGTATTGGTGTCACCTGCTCACGTCCGCCGTTATGATTGTCTCTGGATCTGCAGATCAAGCCTCGCCCTCTCTCTCTCTGTCTCTCTCTATCTCTCTCTCTCTCTTTCTCTCTTTCTCTCTCTGACTTGTCGCCGCTCTCTCCTGAAGACTGGTCCGCAGGTTTCTCAATGTCGCTGACGTGCGTGCGTACGGGAAGCTCCGAGCCGTTTGAGCTTGACACGAAAGGCACGCCGAAATTCGCTCCGTATGCATGCGCATTGCCGGAGCGGGTCCCTTATGCTTCGCACGCATCTCAGCAGCAGCGACGTCCTGCGAGTACTTTTCGCACCATTTTGCAACAGCAAAAAATATAGCACCGACGTAGCGCAGCGCTCTGCCCGATGCTTGCTAGTGTCATCTCGGGAGAATGCTGGTGCATGCTATCCATTTGGGCAGCTGGAGCTAAGCTGAATTTGCTTAGGCCTCCCGTATCCATTCTAATTATATTCAGAGAGAACATGAATATGGAGAGCATAATCAGTTGTGAGATATTGATGCAATGAAAAACTTATCAGCAGTATGCCTCGATGAATTCACCTAGCGAACAACAAAAATACGGTCAAAACATCAAATACTGAATCGTTTTGCGTTTGCGTGAAAATTTGCTATAGTTTGATTACTGTAGAATGTATCACCGTCATAATGTGTGAGAATACATTTATACAGAAGTTTTAAGTTTTTCAATTTACCTCGCTGCATTTGCAATTTTCTGGAAAAAACAAATTACTTTCAAAGCTAGCGTGTCCTGCTCGTAAAACAAAGTTTTCGCGGAATAATGGTAACGATAAATTCTTCGAGACATAATCAATTGGGAATAATACTATCCAAGAACAAAGATAAATGAAAAATTTGTAGCGCACACCGAGGCAGCCTTGCTTCAGATACGTCGTCATAAATAAGTAAATAGATATTAACTGATTTAAGAGCCTCGTTTGTATAGCGGCAGAAGAGCCTTAACGAATATCACCACCACTTGCTGTGGGCAATAATGGATCTCCCATCGCAGGATTCGAACCCACGACCTCCGTGGTGAAGCGCGAGCACCATACCTCCTGGGCCATCGCGGCCCTTATCTGGCAACGACTATCATGTTTGTACATATGTATATATACGTATATATTTCTTCTGTATATAGCATACAGTACAAACCCAGCGCTCGTCGAGCCGCCACTCAACGTAGTTGGTCCAATCAATTTTCTTTTGAAGGTGGAGTGTATTTTTTTCTACCATCTGCCGCATCGCATTTAGCACGATCGCAGCGCCGCGCCGCGGCGCTGCAGGCGGAGCACGTTGGCTCTCGTCGTCCGGTCCGGCGTGCCTTACGAGCGCCGCAATCGCAGCCGACGCGCGTCGCCCCTCGATGGTGCCGGGCGATGCCGCTCGATGCCGCACGACGTCTTCTGGCCGCGATCGATCGATCCACCGCCGCCGCCAAGCCGGGGCAGCAGCAGCGAGGCAGCTCTCTCTCTCTCTCTCTCCCTATTTCTCGTCTCATCTCTCTCAGTCTCGCATCCCTCGGTCCTCACTCAAACCTCGCTCATGCCGGTCTCTCTCTCTCCTCTCCTCCCCTCTCGTCTCTCCTCTCTCTCTCTCGTCTCTCTCTCTCTCTCTCTCTCTCTCTCTCTATCTCTCTCGCGCGCGCACGCGCGTGCACCCGCTTCGACCAGGCTCGCAGCGAGCCGCCGCGCAGTGGTCCACACGTGCTGCGGCGGCGCGAGCTGCCGCTGCGGCAGCGGCGGTGGCCGCTTTTAATTAAGTTCGGCGACCACGCGTCTCAGGCATCGGCGAGCCGAATCGGCCGGCGGCCGCGCCTCGGCCGAGCGTCGCCTTCGAGCGCCCGGATGCAGACTGAGTGAGGGGCACGGGCGTCTCGCTTGCGTAGGGCGCGGGCAGCTTCTGCGCTGCTTCCGCCGCTTTCCCGAGCTTTCCCTAGCTACGACGGCGTCGCTAGGGAAGCGCTGGAAGCTCGGCTGCGGGTCGGACGGGCGACAGGCCGACCTTCCCCCATCGCGATCTCGCGGACGGCGATCGCCCCCCCTCTCTCTCTCTCTCTTTCTCTCTCTCTCTCTCTCTCTCGTTCGCTCCCTCTCTCTCT
>WPIO01000433.1:0-47320 GCA_009760855.2 Cristatella mucedo
TCAAATCTGCTCGTCGGAGCGTGCGCTGGCTGGAAGCAGAGTGCTGCACCTTGTTTCAAGCATTTAGCACCTAAATAACACATTTCGCACTAGTTCGCAGCAGATCGCTGAGTATCCAGAAACTTCAAATCTGCTTGTCGGAGAGTGAGCTGGCTTGCAGAAGAGTAATGCACATATTTTCAAGGATTTCAGACATCAATAACTCATTTCGCAAAAGGTCACAGCAGATTGCGGAATATCTAGAAGCTTCAAATCTGCTTTTCGGAGCGTGCGCTGGCTAGCAGCAGAGTGTTGCACCTTGTTTTGAGCATTTCGCACGCACATAACACATTTCGCACGAGTTTGCAGCACATCGCGGAATATCTAGAAACTTCATATCTGCAAGTCGGACCGTACGCTGGCTGGCAGCAGAGTGCTGCACCTTGTTTCAAGCATTTCGCACGTAAATAACACATTTCGCACTAGTTCGCAGCAGATTGCGGAGTATCGAGAAACTTCAAATCTGCATGTCAGAGCGTTTGCTGGCTGGCAGCAGATTGCTGCACATTGTTTCAAAGATTTCGCACATCAATAACACATTTCGCACGAGTTCGCAGCAGATCGCCGAATATCTAGAAGCTTCATATCTGCTTGTCGGAGCGTGAGCTGGCTGGCAGCAGAGTGCTGCTGTTGTTTTAAGAATTTTGCACGTAAATAACACATTTCGCACAGTTCGCAGCAGATCGCGGAATATCTAGAAACTTCAAAATTGCTTTTCGGAGCATGAGGTGGCTGGAAGCAGAGTGCTGCAGCTTGTTCTGAGCATTTTGCACTCAAAAAACACATTTAGCACGAGTTCGCTGCAGTTCGCGGAATACTTAGAAACTTCAAATCTGCTTTTTGGAGCGTGAGCTGGCTGGCAGCAGTGTGCTGCACCTAGCTTTAAGCATTTCGTACTTAAATATATTATTTTGCACGAGTTGGCAGCAGATCGAACAATATCTAGAAACTTCAAATCTGCTCGTCGGAGCGTGGGCTGGCTGGAAGCAGAGTGCTGCACCATGTTTAAAGCATTTCGCACGTAAATAACACGTTTTGCACGAGTTCGCAGCAGATCGCGGAATATCTAGAAAGTTCAAATCTGCATGTCGGAGCGTGTCCTAGCTTGCAGCAGAGTGCTGTACCATGTTTAAAGCATTTCGCACGTAAATAACACGTTTCGCAAAAGGTCGCAGCTGAACGCGGAATATCTAGAAGCCGCGCTTCTGCTTTTCGGAGCGTGCGCTGGCTGGCAGCAGAGTGCTGCACGAATTTGTTTTGAGAATTTCGCACGCACATAACACATTTCGCACGAGTTTGCAGCAGATCACGGAATATGTAGAAACTTCAAATCTACATATCGGAGCGTGCGCTGGCTGGCAGCAGAGTGCTGCACCTTGTTTAAAGCATTTCGCACGTAAATAACACGTTTCGCACGAGTTCGCAGCAGATCACGGAATATGTAGAAACTTCAAATCTACATATCGGAGCGTCCGCTGGCTGGCAGCAGAGTGCTGCACTTTGTTTCAAGCATTTCGCACGTAAATAACACATTTCGCACGAGTTCGCAGCAGATCGCGGAATATGTAGAAAGTTCAAATCTGCATGTCGGAGCGTGTGCTGGCTGGCAGCAGAGTGCTGCACCTTGTTTTGAGCATTTCGCACTCGAATAATACATTTCGCACGAGTTTGCAGCAGATCGCGGAATATCTAGAAACTTCAAATCTGCATGTCGGAGCGTGCGCTGGCTGGCAGCAGAGTGCTGTACCTTGTTTTAAGCATTTCGCACTCAAATAACACATTTCGCACGAGTTCGCAGCAAATCGCGGAATATCTAGAAACTTCATATCTGCAAGTCGGAGCGTCCGCTGGCTGACAGCAGAGTGCTGCACCTTGTTTAAAGCATTTCGCTTGTAAATAACACGTTTCGCGCAAGTTCGCAGCAGCTCGCGGAATATGTAGAAACTTCAAATCCACATTTAGGAGCGTGCGATGGCTGGCAGCAGACTGCTGCACCTTGTTTTGAGCATTTCGCACTCGAATAACACATTTAGCACGTGTTCGCAGCAGATCGCGGAATATCTAGAAAGTTTAAATCTGCGTTTCGTAGCGTGTGCTGGCTGGCAGCAGAGTGCTGCACCATGTTTAAAGCATTTCGCACGTAAATAACACGTTTCGCACAAGTTCGCAGCAGATCGCGGAATATGTAGAAACTTAAAATCTACATATCGAAGCGTGGGCTGGCTGGCAGCAGAGTGATGCACCATGTTTAAAGCATTTCGCACGTAAATAACACGTTTCGCACGAGTTCGCAGGAGATCGGGGAATATGTAGAAACTTCGACTCTACATATAGGAGCGTGGGCTGGCTGGCAGCAGAGTGCTGCACCATGTTTAAAGCATTTCGCACGTAAATAACGCGTTTCGCACGAGTTCGCAGCAGATCGCGGAATATGTAGAAACTTCAAATCTGCATGTCGGAGTGTGCACTTGCTGGCAGCAGAGTGCTGCACCTTGTTTAAAGCATTTCGCACGTAAATAACACGTTTCGCACGAGTTCGCAGCAGATCACGGAATATGTAGAAACTTCAAATCTACATTTAGGAGCGTGCACTGGCTGGAGGAAAAGTGCTGCACCTTGTTTTGAGCATTTCGCACTCGAATAATACATTTCGCACGAGTTTGCTGCAGATCGCGAAATATCTAGAAAGTTCAAATCTACATATCGAAGCGTGCGCAGGCTGGCAGCAGAGTGCTGTACCATGTTTAAAGCATTTCGCACGTAAAGAACACGTTTTGCACAACTTCGCAGCAGATCGCGGAATATCTAGAAACTTCATATCTGCATGTCGGAGCGTGCGCTGGCTAGCAGCTAACTGCTGCACCATGTTTAAAGCACTTCGGGCGTAAATAACACGTTTCGCACGAGTTCGCAGCCGATCGCGGAATATCTAGAAACTTTAAATCTGCTTTTCGGAGCGTGAGCTGGCTGGCAGCAGAGTGCTGCACCTCGTTTCAAGCATTTCACACTCGAATAACACATTTCCCACGAGGTCACAGCAGATCGCGGAATATCTAGAAACTTCAAATGTGCAGGTCGGAGCGTCCGCTGGCAGGCAGCAGAGTGTTGCACATTGTTTCAAGGAATTCGCACGTCAATTACTCATTTCGCATGAGTTCTCAGCAGATCGCGGAATATCTACAAGCTTTAAATCTGCTTTTCGGAACGTGGGCTGGCTGGTAGCATAGTGTTGCACCTTGTTTGGAGCATTTCGTACTCGAATAACACATTTCGAACGAGTTCACTGCAGATTGCGGAATATCTAGAAACTTCAAATCTGCATATCGGAGCTTGCGCTGGCTGGCACCAGAATGCTGCACCTCGTTTTAAGCATTTCGTACTCGAATAACTCATTTCGCAAGAGTTCGTAGCAAATCGCGAAATATCTAGAAACTTCGAATCTGCATGTCAGAGCGTGCGCTGGCTGGCAGCAGAGTGCTGAACCTTGTTTCAAGCATTTCGCACGTAAATAACACATTTCGAACAAGTTCCTATCAGATCACGAAATATCTAGAAACTTTGAATCTGCATGTCGGAACGAGCGCTGGCTGGCAGCAGAGTGCTGCACCTTGTTTCAAGCATTTCGCACCTAAATAACACGTTTCGCACGAGTTCGCAGCAGATCGCAGAATATCCAGAAACTTCAAATCTGCTTGTCGGAGAGTGAGCTGGCTTGCAGAAGAGTGATGCACATATTTTCAAGGATTTCGGACATCAAAAACTCATTTCGCATAAGGTCACAGCAGATTGCGGAATATCTAAAAGCTTCAAATCTGCTTTTCGGAGCGTGCGCTGGCTAGCAGCAGAGTGTTGCACCTTGTTTTGAGCATTTCGCACGCGAATAACACATTTCGCACGAGTTCGCAGCAAATCGCCGAATATCTAGAAACTTCATATCTGCAAGTCGGACCGTGAGCTGGCTGGCAGCAGAGTGCTGCACCTTGTTTCAAGCATTTCGCACGTAAATAACACATTTCGCACTAGTTCACAGCAGATCCCAGAGTATCGAGAATCTTCAAATTTGCATGTCAGAGCGTTTGCTGGCTGGCAGCAGATCGCTGCTCGTTGTTTCAAAGATTTCGCACATCAATAACACATTTCGCACGAGTTCGCAGCAGATCGCCGAATATCTAGAAGCTTCATTTCTGCTTGTCGGAGCGTGAGCTGGCTGGCAGCAGAGTGCTGCTGTTGTTTTAAAAATTTTGCACGTAAATAACACATTTCGCACGAGTTCGCAGCAGATCGCGGAATATCTAGAAACTTCAAAATTGCTTTTCGGAGCATGAGGTGGCTGGAAGCAGAGTGCTGCAGCTTGTTCTGAGCATTTTGCACTCAAAAAACACATTTAGCACGAGTTCGCTGCAGTTCGCGGAATACTTAGAAACTTCAAATCTGCTTTTTGGAGCGTGAGCTGGCTGGCAGCAGTGTGCTGCACCTAGCTTTAAGCATTTCGCACTTAAATATATTATTTTGCACGAATTGGCAGCAGATCGAACAATATCTAGAAACTTCAAATCTGCTCGTCGGAGCGTGCGCTGGCTGGAAGCAGAGTGCTGCACCTTGTTTCAAGCATTTAGCACCTAAATAACACATTTCGCACTAGTTCGCAGCAGATCGCTGAGTATCCAGAAACTTCAAATCTGCTTGTCGGAGAGTGAGCTGGCTGGCAGCAGAGTGCTGCACCTTGTTTCAGGAATTTCGAACGTCAATAACACATTTCGCAAAAGTTCGCAGCAGATCGCGGAATATCTAGAAAGTTCAAATCTGCATGTCGGAGCGTGTGCTGGCTTGCAGCAGAGTGCTGCACCATGTTTAAAGCATTTCGCACGTAAATAACACATTTCGCACGAGTTTGCAGCACATCGCGGAATATCTAGAAACTTCAAATCTGCATGTCGGAGCGTGCGCTGGCTGGCAGCAGAGTGCTGCACCTTGTTTCAAGCATTTCGCACGTAAATAACACATTTCGCACTAGTTCGCAGCAGATCGCGGAGTATCTAGAAACTTCAAATCTGCATGTCGGAGCGTTTGCTGGCTGGCAGCAGATTGCTGCACATTGTTTCAAAGATTTCGCACATCAATAACACATTTCGCACGAGTTCGCAGCAGATCGCGGAATATCTAGAAGCTTCAAATCTGCTTGTCGGAGCGTGAGCTGGCTGGCAGCAGAGTGCTGCTGTTGTTTTAAGAATTTTGCACGTAAATAACACATTTCGCACGAGTTCGCAGCAGATCGCGGAATATCTAGAAACTTTAAATCTGCTTGTCGGAGCGTGTGCTGGCTGGCAGCAGAGTGCTGCACCTTGTTTTGATTATTTCGCACTCGAATAACACATTTCGCACGAGTTCGCAGCAGATCGCGGAATACGTAGAAACATCGAATCTACATATAGCAGCGTGAGCTCATTTCGCACGAGTTCGCAGCACATCGCGGAATATCTAGAAACTTCATATCTGCAAGTCGGACCGTACGCTGGCTGGCAGCAGAGTGCTGCACCTTGTTTCAAGCATTTCGCACGTAAATAACACATTTCGCACGAGTTCGCAGCAGATCGCCGAATATCTAGAAGCTTCATATCTGCTTGTCGGAGCGTGAGCTGGCTGGCAGCAGAGTGCTGCTGTTGTTTTAAGAATTTTGCACGTAAATAACACATTTCGCACGAGTTCGCAGCAGATCGCGGAATATCTAGAAACTTCAAAATTGCTTTTCGGAGCATGAGGTGGCTGGAAGCAGAGTGCTGCAGCTTGTTCTGAGCATTTTGCACTCAAAAAACACATTTAGCACGAGTTCGCTGCAGTTCGCGGAATACTTAGAAACTTCAAATCTGCTTTTTGGAGCGTGAGCTGGCTGGCAGCAGTGTGCTGCACCTAGCTTTAAGCATTTCGTACTTAAATATATTATTTTGCACGAGTTGGCAGCAGATCGAACAATATCTAGAAACTTCAAATCTGCTCGTCGGAGCGTGGGCTGGCTGGAAGCAGAGTGCTGCACCTTGTTTCAAGCATTTAGCACCTAAATAACACATTTCGCACTAGTTCGCAACAGATCGCTGAGTATCTAGAAACTTCAAATCTGCATGTCGAAGCTTTTGCTGGCTGGCAGCAGAATCCTGCACATTGTTTCAAGGATTTCGCACATCAATAACACATTTCGCACGAGTTCGCAGCAGATCGCCAAATATCTAAAACTTCATATCTGCTTTTCGGAGCTTGAGCGGGCTGGCAGCAGAGTGCTGCACGTTGTTTTAAGAAATTTGCACGTAAATAACACATTTCGCACGAGTTCGCAGCAGATCGCGGAATATCTAGAAACTTTAAATCTGCTTTTCGGAGCGTGAGCTGGCTGGCAGCAGAGTGCTGCACCTCGTTTCAAGCATTTCACATTCGAATAACACATTTCCCACGAGGTCACAGCAGATCGCGGAATATCTAGAAACTTCAAATCTGCAGGTCGGAGCGTCCGCTGGCAGGCAGCAGAGTGTTGCACATTGTTTCAAGGAATTCGCACGTCAATTACTCATTTCGCATGAGTTCGCAGCAGATCGCGGAATATCTAGAAGCTTCAAATCTGCTTCTCGGAACGTGGGCTGGCTGGTAGCAGAGTGTTGCACCTTGTTTTGAGCATTTCGTACTTGAATAGCACATTTCGCACGAGTTCGCAGCAGATCGCTGAATATCTAGAAACTTCAAATCTACATGTCGGAGCTTGCGATGGCTGGCAGCAGAGTGCTGCACCTCGTTTTAAGCATTTCGCACTCGAATAACTCATTTCGCACGAGTTCGCAGCAAATCGCGAAATATCTAGAAACTTTAAATCTTTATGTCGGATTGAGCGCTGGCTGGCAGCAAAGTACTGCACCTTGTATCAAGCATTTCGCACTCGAATAACACATTTAGCACGAGTTCGCTGCAGTTCGCGGAATACTTAGAAACTTCAACTCTGCTTTTTGGAGCGTGAGCAGGCTGGCAGCAGTGTGCTGCACCTAGCTTTAAGCATTACGCACTTAAACGTATTATTTTGCACGAATTGGCAGCAGATCGCACAATATCTAGAAACTTCAAATCTGCTCGTCGGAGCGTGCACTGGCTGGAAGCAGAGTGCTGCACCTTGTTTCAAGCATTTCATACTCGAATAACACATTTCCCACGAGGTCACAGCAGATCGCTGAATATCTAGAAACTTCAAATCTGCATGTCAGAGCATGAGCTGGTTGGCAGCTGAGTGCTGCACCTTGTTTCAAGCATTTCGCACGTAAATAACACATTTCGCACGAGTTCCCAGCAGATCGCGGAATATCTAGAAACTTCAAATCTGCATGTCGGAGAGTGTGCTGGCTGGCAGAAGAGTGATGCACATATTTTCAAGGATTTCGGACATCAATAGCTCATTTCGCATGATTTCGCAGCAGATTGCGGAATATCTAGAAGCTTCAAATCTGCTTTTCGGAGCGTGCGCTGGCTAGCAGGAGAGTGTTGCACCTTGTTTTGAGCATTTCGCACGCGAATAACACATTTCGCACGAGTTCGCAGCAAATCGCGGAATATCTAGAAACTTCAAATCTGCAGGTCGGAGCGTCCGCTGGCTGGCTGCAAAGTGCTGCACCTTGTTTCAAGCATTTCGCACTTAAATAACACATTTCGCACGAGTTCGCAGCAGATCGCGGAATATCTAGAAACTTCAAATCTGCATGTCGGAGCGTGAGCTGGCTGGCAGCAGAGTGCTGCACGTTGTTTCAAGCATTTCGCACGTAAATAACACATTTCGCACGAGTTCGCAGCAGATCGCGGAATATCTAGAAACTTTGAATCTGCATGTCGGAGCGTACGCTGGCTGGCAGCAGAGTGCTGCACCTTGTTTCAAGCATTTCGCACGTAAATAACACATTTCGCACGAGTTCGCAGCAGATCGCGGAATATCTAGAAACTTCAAATCTGCATGTCGGAGCGTGCGCTGGCTGGCAGCAGAGTGCTGCACCTTGTTTCAAGCATTTCGCATTCGAATAACACATTTCCCACGAGGTCACAGCAGATCGTGGAATATCTAGAAACTTCAAATCTACAGGTCGGAGCGTCCGCTGGCTGGCAGCAGAGTGTTTCACATTGTTTCAAGGATTTCGCACATCAATTACTCATTTCGCATGAGTTGGCAGCAGATCGCGGAATATCTAGAAGCTTTAAATCTGCTTTTCAGAGCGTTTGCAGGCTGGCAGCAGAGTGCTGCAGCTTGTTGTGAGCATTTGGCACTCGAATAACACATTTCGCACGAGTTCGCAGCAGATCGCGGAATATCTAGAAGCTTCAAATCTGTTAGTCGGAGCGTGAGCTGGCTGGCAGCAGAGTGCCGCACCTTGTTTCAAGCATTTCGCACTTGAATAAAACATTTCGCACGAGTTCGCAGCAGATCTAGTAATATCTTGAAGCTTTAAATCTGCTTGTCGGAGCGTGAGCTGGCTCGCCGCAGAGTGCGGCACCTTGTTTTGAGCATTTCGCATATCAATAACACATTTAGCACGAGTTCGCAGCAGATCGCCGAATATCTAGAAGCTTCAAATCTGCTTTTCGGAGCGTGAGCCGGCCGGCAGCAGAGTGTTTCACCTTGTTTTGAGCATTTCGCACTCGAATAACACATTTCGTACGAGTTTGCAGCAAATCGCGGAATATCTAGAAACTTCAAATCTGCATGTTGGAGCGTGCGCTGGCTGGCAGCAGAGTGCTGCGCCTTGTTTCAAGCATTTCGCACTCGAATAACACATTTCGCACGAGTTCGCAGCAGATCGCGGAATATCTAGAAACTTCAAATCTGCTTTTCGGAACAGCGTGCGCTGGCCGGCAGCAGAGTGTTGCACCTTGATTTGAGCATTTCGCACTCGTGCGATCTTCTGTAAACTCATGCAAAATAAGGTGTTCAAGTGTGAATGGCTTAATGCATGGTGCCACACTATGCAGCCAGTTATCGCATGCTATAAGGAGCAGAACCGAGGTGTCTTTGTATTCTGCGATCTGCAGCAAACTCAACGAAATGAGTTATTCAAGTGCGATTGCCTAAAGCAAGGTGCTGCACTCTGCTGCCAGCTCTTGCACGGTTGGCCTGGTGGATTTAAAGTATCCAGATATTGTGCGATCTGCTGCGAACTTATGCAAAATTAGTTATTCAAGCGCGAATGGCTTACTGCAAGGCGCATCACTCAGCACAAGTCATCGCACGCTATAAGGAGCAGTATCGAGGTGTCTTTATATTCCGCGATCTGCTGCAAACTTAAGCGAAATGTTTTATTCAAGAGCGATTGCCTAAAGCAAGGAGCTGCACTCAGCTGTTAGCTCCTGCACGCTCCGACGGGATTATTTAAAGTATCTAGATATTGTGCGATCTGCTGTGAACTAATGCAAAATAAGTTAGTCAAGTGTGAGTGGCTTAATGCAAGGCTCCGCAGTCTGCAGCAAGTTATCACACGCTAGAACGAGCAGTATCGAGGTGTCTTTATATTCTGCGATCTGCTGCAAACTAAAGCGACATGAGTAATTCCAGTGCGATTGCTTAAAGCAAGGCCCTGCATTATGCTGCCAGCTACTGCATGCTCTGACGGGTTGATTTAAAGCATCTAGGTAGTGTGCGATCTGCTGTGAACTCATGCAAAATAAGTTATTCAAGTGTGAATGGCTTAATGCAAGGCGCAGCACTCAGCAGCAAGTTATCACACGCTATACCGAGCAGTATCGAGGTCTCTTTATATTCCGCGATCTGCTGCAAACTCAAGCGAAATGAGTTATTCAAGTGCGATTGCATAAAGCAAAGAGCTGCACGCTGCTGCCTGTTCCTGCACGCTTCGACGGGTGAATTTAAAGTATCTAGATATTGTGCGATCTGCGGCGAATTAATGCAAAATATGTTATTCAAGTGCAAATGGTTTAATGCAAGGCACCGCACTCTGCAGCAAATTACCGCACGCTGGAACGAACAGTATCGAGGTATCTTTATATTCAGCGATCCCCTGCAAACACATGCAAAATAAGTTATTCAAGTGCGATTGCCTAAAGCAAGGAGCTGCACTCAGCTGTTAGCTCCTGCACGCTCCGACGGGATGATTTAAAGTATCTAGATTTTGTGCGATCAGCTGTGAACTCATGCAAAATAAGTTATTCAAGTGTGAATGGCTTAATGCAAGGCGCCGCACTCTGCAGCAAGTTATCACACGCTATACCGAGCAGTATCGAGGTGTCTTGATATTGTGCGATCTCCTGTAAACTCATGCGAAATGAGTTCTTTAAGTGCGATTGCCTAAAAAAAAGGCCCTGCATTCTGCTGCCAGCTACTGCACGTTCCGTCGGGTTGATTTAAGGTATCTAGATATTGTGTGATCTGCTGTGAACTCATGCAAAATAAGTTAGTCAAGTGTGATTGGATTAATGCAATGAGCCGCACTCTGCAGCGAGTTTTTACGCGCTAGAACGAGCAATATCGAGGAGTCTTTATATTCTGCGATCTGCTGCAAACTCATGCGAAATGAGTTATTCAAGTGCAATTGCCTAAAGCAAGGCCCTGCACTCTGCTGCCAGCTACAGCACGCTTCGTCGGGTGGATTTAAAGTATCTAGATATTGTGCGATCTGCTGCGAATTTATGCAAAATACGTTATTCAAGTGCGAATGGCTTAATGCGAGGCACTGCACTCTGCAGTAAGTTACTGCACGGTTCGACAAGTATATTTAAGGTTTCTAGGTATTGTGCAATTAGGTGCGAACTCATGCAAAACAAGTTATTCAAGTGGGAATAGCCTGAAGCAAGGTGCAGCACTCTGCTTTCAGATACCGAACGCTCTCACGAAAGGATTTAAAGTTTGTAGTTATTGCTCGACGGTGCGTGCAGTAGCTGGCAGCAGCTTGCTGCACCATGCTTTATGCCATTCGCACCTGAATAACTCATTTCACACGCGTTCGCAGCAGATCACTAGAGAGATATAAATACTTCAAATCTGCTCGTCGGGGTCTTAGGTAGCGTGCATCACTGTGTTGCTCCTCGCTTCAAGCCTTTCGCACTTGAATAACTCATTTCACACTCGTTCGCTGCAGATCGCAGAATATCTAGATACTTCAAATCCGCTGGTCGGTCCGTGTGGTAGCGGGTAGCAGAGTGCTGCACCTTGCTTCAGGCCATTCGCACATAAATAACTCTCTTCCTACGAGTTCGCAGCAGTTCGTGAAATATCTAGATACATTAAGTCAGCTCGTCGGGACATGCAGTAGCTGGCATCAGCGTGCTGCACCTTGCTTTAAGCCAATAGCGCTTGAATAACTCATTTCACAAGCGTTCGCTGCAGATCGCGGAATATCTAGATAGTTCAATTCTACTCGTCGGTGCAAGCTGTAGGTGGTAGCAGAGTGCCGCACCTTGCTTTATGCTATTCCCACCTGAATAACTCATTTCACACGCATTCGCAGCAGATCGCTAGATATATCTAAATACTTCAAATCTGCTCGTCGGGGCGTGCGGTAGCAGGCATCAATGTGCTTTGCCTCGCTTTAAGCCATTCGCACGTAAATAACTCATTTCACACGCGTTAACTAAGGATCGCGGAATATCTAGATACATTAAATCCAATCTTCAGGGCGTGCAGTAGCTGGCAGCAGAGTGCTCCATCTTGCTTCAGGCCATTCACACTTAAATCACTCATTTCGCACGAGTTCGTTCCAGATTGCTAGATATATATAAATACTTCAAATCTGCTCGTCGGGGCGTGCAGTAGCTGGCATCTGTGTGCTGCACCTTGCTTTAAGCCATTCGCAGTTTAATTAATCATTTCACACTCATTCGCTGCAGATCGCGGAATATCTAGCTACATTAAATCCACTCGTCGGGGCGCGTGCGGTAGCTGGCAGCAGAGTGCTGCACCTTGCTTTAGGCAATTCACACTTAAATCACTTATTTCAAACGAGTTCGCGGCAGATCGCGAAATATCTAGATACTTCAAATCTGCTCGTCGGGACGTGCGGTAGCAGGTAGCAGAGTGCTAAACCTTGCTATAGGCCATTCGCACTTGAATGACTCATTTCACACGCGTTCGCAGCAGATCGCGGAGTATCTAGATACATTAAATCTGCTTGTCGGAGCGTCCGTTAGCTGGCAGCAGAGTGCTGTACCTCGCTTTAGGCCATTCGCACTTAAATCACTCATTTCCCACGAGTAGGCGGCAGATCCCGGAATATCTAGATACTTCAAATCTGCTAGTCGGTGCATGCGGTAGCAGGCAGCAGAGTGCTGCACCTTGCTTAAGCCATTCGCACATGAATAATTCACTTCGCACGAGTTCGCAGCAGCTAACATAATCTCCAGATACTTCAAATCTACTCGTCGGGGCGTGCGGCAGCTGGCTGCAGAGTGCTGCACCTTGCATTAGGCCATTCGCACATAAATAACACATATCGCACGAGTTCCCAGCATATCGTGGAATTTCTAGATACGTCAGATCTGCTTGTGGGAGCGTGCGGTAGCCGGCAGCAGAGTGCTGCACCTTGCTTTAGGCCATTCTCACTTGAATAACTCATTTCGCAGTAGTTAGCTGCAAATTTCGGAATATCTAGTTACATGAAATATCCTCGTCGGAGACTGCCGTAGCTGGCAGCAGAGTGCTGTAACTTGCTTTAGGCCATTCGCACTTGAAAAACTCATTTGCACGACTTCGCGGCAGATCGCGGAATATCTCGATACTTTAAATCTGCTCTTCGGTGGGTGAATAAGCAGGCACTAGAGTGACGCTCCTTGCTTTCTGCCATTCGCACTCGAATAACTCTTTTCACATGCGTTCGCAGCACATCGCGAGATGTATCTAAATACTTCAAATCTGCTTGTCGGGGCGTGCTGTAGCTGGCACCAGTGTGTTGCACCTTTCTTTAGGCCATTCGCACTTGAAGAACTCATTTCACACGCATTCCCTGCAGATCGCGGAATATCTAGATACTTTAAATCCACTCGTCGGGGCGTGTGGTAGCTGGCAGCAGAGTGCTGCACCTTGCTTTACGGGATTCGCACTTAAATCACTCATTTTGCACGAGTTCGCTGCAGATCGCGGATTATCTAGATACTTCAATTCTGCTTGTCGGGGCGTGTAGTAGCAGGCAGCAAAGTGCTGCACCTTGCTTCAGGCCAATCGCACATAGATAACTCACTTCCCACGAGTTGGCAGCAGTTCGTGGAAAATCTAGGCACATCAAATCAGCTCGTCGGGGCTTGCAGTAGCTGGCATCAGAGTGCTGCACCTTGCTTTAAGCCAATCGCACGTGAATAACTCATTTCACATGCGTTTACTGCAGATCGCAAAATATCTGAATACTTCAATTCTGCTCGTCGGCGCGTGTGGTAATTGGCGGCAGAGTGCTGCACCTTGCTTTATGCCATTCGCACCTGAATAACTCATTTCACACGCGTTCCCAGCAGATGGCTAGATATATTTAAATTTTTCAAATCTGGTCGCCGGGGCGTGCGGTAGCTGGCAGCAGAGTGCTGCACCTTGCTTTGGGCCATTCGCACTAAAATTACTCATTTCGCACGAGTTCGTGCCAGTTCGCTAGATATATCTATATACTTCAAATCTTCTCGTCGGGGCGTGCGGTAGCTGGCATCCGTGTGCTGCACCTTGCTTTAAGCCATTCGCTCTTGCAAAACTCATTTCGCACGAGTTCGCGGCAGATAGCGGAATATCTATATACTTTTAATCCTCTCGTCGGTGCTTGCATAAGCAGGCACCAAAGTGCAGCTCCTTGCTTTCTGCCATTTGCTCTTGAATAACTCATTTCAAACGCGTTCGCATCAGGTCGCTAGATATATCTAAACACTTTAAATCTTCTCGTCGGGGCGTGCAGTAGCTGGCAGCAGAGTGCTGCACCTTGCTCTTAGCCATTCGCACTTGAATAACTCATTTCACACGCGTTCGCTGCAGGTCGCGGAACATTTTAATACTTCAAATCTGCTCGTCGGTGCCTGCTGTAGCTGGCAGCAGAGTGCTGCACCTTGCTTAATGCCATTCGCACTTGAATAACTCATTTGGCACCAGTTCGCGGCAGATCGTGGAAAATCTAGATACTTTAAATCTGCTCGTCGGGGCGTGGTGTAGCTAGTAGCAGAGTGCTGTACCTTGCTTTAGGCGATTCGCACATCAATAACTCATTTCACACGTGTTCGCAGCAGATTGAGGATCAGTTCGCACCAGATCTCGCAATATCGAGTCACCTCGAGTCACATCGTTGGAGATTGCCTTAGCTCGCAACAGAGCACTGCAACTTGTTGAGTCCAATCGCATCTGATTATCTCAACATCCATAAGTTCGCAGCAGATGTCTAAATTTCGAGACCCATCGAGTCAGGTCGCCAGAGCGCCTCATGGCTCCCGGCAGAGTGGTGAGACTCGCCTGAAGGCAATCGCAACTAATTTACTCAACTCGCATCAGTTTGCGGCCGATCAAGATAACTAGTGGAAGCTCGTGGACGCTTGCCGTAGCTCCCAGCAGAGCACTGCAACTTGCTTGAGGCCTCTCACAACTCATTATCTCAACTCGCATTCGTTCGCGGAAGATCTTGGAATATCGAGACACCTCAAGTCAGCTCGTCGGAGCTTGCCCTAACTCCCAAACAGAGCGCTGCAACTTGTTTAACGCCTTTCGAAACTGATTATCTCAAGTGGCATCAGTTCGCGGCAGATCTCAGACTGTCAAGACACATCGAGTCTGCTCGTCGAAGATTGCCGGAGCTTACAGCAGAATGCTCACTTTCACTTGAGGCCAATCGCAACTTAATGTTTCAACTCGCATCAGTTTGCGGCAGATCTCGGTACATCAAGACAACTTGTGGCAGCTTGTGGACGCTTGCCGTAGCTCGCAGCAGAGCACTGCAACTTGCTTGAGGCCTTACGAATCTGATTATCTCAACTCACATCAGTTTACGGCTGATCTCGGAATATCGAGACCCGTCGAGTCAGCTCGTCAGAGCTTGCCGTAGCTACCAGCAGAGTTCCGACACTCGCTTGATGGCTATCGCAACTGATTGTCTCAACTCGCATCAGTTCGCCGCACATTTCAAAACGTCGGGACAACTTCATTGACATCGTTAGAGCTGGCCGTAGCTAGAAGCAAAAACCTAATACTTGCTTGATGCCGACCGCAACTGGATATCTCAACTCACATTACTTTGCAGCTGATCTCGGTACAACAAGACAACCTGTAGCAGTTCGTCGAAGCGTGACTTAGCTCAGCAGACAGAGCAGCTATTTGCTTGAGGCCCATCGTAACGTACTATCTCAACTCGCATAAGTTCGCAGCGGATGTCGGGATATCGGGGCATCTCGAGTCACCTTGTCAGAGCTTGCTGCAGATCGCAGCAGAGTGCTGAAAATCGCTTGACGCCTATAGCAACTGATTATCGCAACTCACATTACTTCGCAGCTGATCTAGGTACAACAAGACGACTTGTGGCAGCTCATCGACGCTTGACGTAGCTCGCCGCAGGCGCTAAAATTTGCTTGAGGCCTATCGCAACTGATTATCTCAACTCGCATCACTTCGCAGCTTATCACGACACATCAAGACTACTTGTGGAAGCTCGTCGACGCGTAAAGTAGCTTGCAGCATAGTGCTGCAATTTGCTTGAGGGTCATCGCAACCTACTATCTCAACCCGCAAACACTCACACCGAATGTCGAGACATCGAGATACCACGAGTCAGCTCATCAGAGCTTGTGGTATTTCGCAGCGGATTTCTGACACTCGCTTGTGGTCTATCGCAACCGATAATCTCAGCAGAATTACGTTCGCAGCAGATGTCAGTACATCTAGATAATTTGTGGCCGCTCGTCAAAGCTTACTGTAGTTCGCAGCAGATCGCTGCCACTTTGTTGAGGTGTATCGCAACTAATTATCTCAGCTCGCATATTTTCGTGGCAGATCTAGGACTATCGAGACACCTTGACTCTGCTCGTCAGAGTTTGCCATAGCTCTCAAAAGAGAGCTAACACTTGCTTGAGGCCTAACGTAACTGGATATCTCAACTCGCATTACATTGCTGATAATCTCGGTACATCGAGACAACTTGTGGCAGCGCGTGGAGGGTAGCCATGGCTCGCAGCCGATCACTACAACTTGCACGAGGCCAATCACATCGGATAATGTACACTCGCATCATTTCGCGGCAGATCTCGCAATATCACAACACCTAAAGTCAGCTCGTCAGAGCTTGCCCTAAGTCGCAGTAGTGCACAGCTACTTGTTTGAGGCCTTTCGCTACTGCTTATTCATACTCACATCAGTTCGCGGCAGATCTAAGGACTATCGAGACACATCGAGTCAGCTCGTCAGAGCTTGCCGTAGCCAGCAGCAGAGTGCTGACACTCGCTTGATGGCTATCGCCACTGATTGTCTCAACTCGCATCAGTTCGCTGCACATTTTAAAACGTCGAGACAACTTGATTGACTTCGTTAGAGGTAGCTGTAGTAGCAGCTAAAAGCGAATACTTGCTTTGTGCCTATCGCAACTGATTATCTTAACTCGCATCCCTTCGCAGCTGAACACGATGCATAAAGACAACTTCTGAAAGCTCGTCGACTCGTGACGTAGGTCTCCGTAAAGAGCAGCAATTTGCTTGAGGCCCATCGCAACCTTCTATCTCAACTGGCCTAAGTTCGCAGCGGATGTCGGGATATCGGGACACCTCGAGTCAGCTTGTCAGACCTTGCCGCTGACCGCCGCAGGGCGCTGAAATTTGCTTGAGGCCTATCTCAACTGATTATCTCAACTCGCATCACTTCGCAGCTGATCACGACACATCAAGACTACTTGTGGCAGCTCATCGACGCTTGACGTAGCTCGCAGCAGAGTGCTTCAATTTGCTTGAGGCTCATCGTCACCTACTATCTCATCTCGCAAAAATTCGCGCCGGATGTCGGGACATCGAGACACCACGAGTCAGCTCATCAGAGCTTGCCGTTGCTCGCTGCGGACTTCATATACTCGATTGTTGTCTATCGCAACCGATTATCTCAACTTAATTCAGTTCACTGCAGATTTCGGTACGTCGAGATAACTTGTGGCCGCTCTTCTACTCTTACTGTAGTTCGCAGGAGATCGCTGCAACATTGTTGAGGTGTATCGGAACGAATCATCTCAGCTTGCATATTTTCGCGGCATATCTTGGACAATCGAGACACCTTGAATCTGCTCGTCAGATTTTGCCGTAGCTCTCAAAAGAACGCTAACACTTGCTTGAGGCCTAACGTAACTGGTTATCTCAACTCGCATTACTTTGCAGATGCTCTCGGTACATCGAGACAACTTGTGGCGGCTCGTAGACGCTAGCCATGGCTAACAGCAGATCACTACAACTTGCACGAGGCCAATCACATCGGATAATCTACACTCGCATCAGTTCGCGGCAGATCTGGCAATATCATGACACGTGAAGTCAGCTCGTCAGAGCTTGACCTAACTCGAAGTAGAGCGTTGCAACTTGTTTGAGGCCTTTCGTCACTGCTTATTCCAACTCACATCAGTACGCGGCAGATCTAAGACTATTGACACACATCGAGTCAGGTCGTCGGAGCTTTTTGGAGCTTGCAGCAGAATGCTCACACTTGCTTGAGGCCTATCGCAACTGATTGTCTCAACTCGCATCAGTTCGCAGCACATTTCGAAACTTGGAGACAACTTGATTGAGCACGTCAGAGCTTGCCGTAGCTCTCAGCAAAAAGGTAATACCTGCTTGAGGCCTATCGTAACTGATTATCTAAACTCGCATCACTTCGCAGCCGATCACGGTACATAAAGACAACTTGGCGTAGCTCGTCGACACGTTACGTAGCTCGCAGCAGAGAGCTGCGATTCACATGAGGCCTATCGCAACTGACTATCTCAACTCGCATCAGTTAGCTGCAGATCCTGATACACCAAGACCTTTCGTGGCAGCTCTTTGAAGCTTGCTTTAGCTCGCCTCAGAGCGCTGCAACTTACTTGAGTCCTCTCGCACCTCATTATCTCAACTCGCATCCGTTCGCAGAAGATCACAGAATATCGAGACACCTCCAGTCAGCTCGTCGGAGCTTGCCTTAACTCGTAGCAGAGCGCTGCAACTTGTTTGAGGCCTTTCGCAACTGATTATGTCAAGAAGCATCAGTTCGCGGCAGATCTAAGACTCTCAAGAACCATCAAGTCTGCTCGTCGGAGATTGCCGGAGCTGGCAGCAGAATGCTAACACTTGCTTGAGGCCTATCGCAACTGAATGTCTCAACTCGCTCCAGTTTGCGGCACATTTCGAAACGACGAGAAAACTTTACTGAGCTCGTCAGAGCTCTCCGTAGCTATCAGCAAAAAGTACATACTATCTTGAGGCAACTGCCTTGAGGCATCTGGATACACCAAGACGATTCGAGGCAGCTCGTTGAAGCTTGCTGTACCTCCAAGCAGAGCACTGCAACTTTCTTGATGCCCCTCACAACTCATTATCTCAACTCGCATCAGTTCGCACAAGATCTCGGAATATTGAGTCACCTCGAGTCACCTCGTTGGAGCCTGCCCTAGCTTGAAACAGAGCACTGCAACTTGCTTGAGGCCAATCGCATCTTATTATCTCAACATCCATTAGTTCGCAGCGGATGGCTAAATATCGAGAACCCTCGAGTCAGCTCGCCAGAGCACTCCTTGGCTCTCAGCAGTGTAGTAAAACTCGCTTGAAGGCATTAGCAACTAATAATCTTGACTTGCATCAGTTTGCGGCAGATCTCGGTACATCAAGACAATTTGTGGCAGCTCGTGGACGCTTGCCGTAGCTCGCAGCAGAGCACTGCAACTTGCTTGAGGCCTATCGAATCTGATTATCTCTACTCGCATCAGTTTGCGGCTGATCTCGGAACATCGAGACCACTCGAGTCAGCTCGTCAGAGCTTGTCGTAGCTCGCAGCAGAGTGCTGATACTTGCTTGATGGCTATCGCGACTGATTGTCTAAACTTGAAACAGTAAGCCGCACATTTTAAAACGTCGAGACAACTTGACTTACTTCGTTAGAGCTTGCCGTAGCTAGCAGCAAAAAGCTAATACTTGCTTGATGCCGACTGCAACTGATTATCTTAATTCACATTACTACGAAGCTCATCACGATACAACAAGATAACTTGGAATTGATCGTCGACGCGTGACATAGCTCGCCGAAGAAAACAGCACTTTGCTTGAGGCCCATCGTAACCTACTATTTCAACTCCCATAAGTTCGCAGCGGATGTCGGGATATCAAGACCCCTCGAGTCAGCTCGTCAGAGCTCGCCGCCGATCGCAGCACAGTGCTGAAAATCGCTTGAGGGCTATAGCCACTCATTATCTCAACTTGCATCCGTTCGCTGAAGATCTCGGAATAACGAGAAAACCTCGAGTCACCTCGTTGGAGCTTGCCATAGCATACACAAGAGAACTGCACCTTGCTTGAGGCAATTCGCATCTGATAATCTCAACATCTATGAGTTCGCAGCGGATGGCTAAATATCGAGACCCCTCGAGTCAGATCGCCAGAGCGCTCCTGGGCACTCAACAGTGTAGTAAGACTTGCTTGAGGGCACTAGCAACTAAAAATCTCAACTCGCATCAGTTTGCGGCAGATCTCGGTACATCAAGTCAATTTGTGGCAGCTCTCGGACGCTTGCCGTAGCTCGCAGCAGAGCACTGCAACTTGCTTGAGGGCATCTCACAACTCATTATCTAAACTCGCATCCGTTCGTGGAAGATCTCGGAATATCGAAACACCTCAAGTCAGCTCGTCGGAGCTTGCCCTAACCGTTTAGCAGAGCGCTGCAACTTGTTTGAGGCCTTTCGCAACTAATTAGGTCGAGTAGCATCAGTTTGTGGCAGATCTAAGACTTCCAAGACACATTGAGTCTGCTCGTCGGAGCTCGCAGCAGAATGCTCACACTTGCTTGAGGCCTATCCCAACTGATATGCTCAACTCGCATCAGTGCACAGCGCATGTCGAAACGTCGAGACAACATGATTGAGCTCGTCAGAGCTTGCCGTAGCTATCAGCAAAAAGCTAATACTCTCTTAAGGGCTAGCCTAAGTGATTATATTACCTTACATCACTTCGCAGCTGATCACGATAGATCAAAATAACTTGTGGTAGTTCGTCGCCGCGTGACGTAGTTTGCAGCAGAGAGTTGCAATTCGCTTGAGGCCTATCGCAACTGACTATCTCAACTCACGTCCGTTAGCTGCTGAACTGGATACATCAAGACAATTTGCGGCAGCTCGTTAGAAATTGCTGTAGTTCGCCGGAGGGCACTAAAATTTGCTTGAGGCCTATCACAACTGATTATCTCCACTGCTTCACTTAGCAGATTATCATGACACATCAAGACTACTTGTGGAAGCTCGTCAACACGTGACGTAGCTGCACTTAGCTGCCTGCTTCGGCACGCACCGACGAGCAGATTAAAAGTATCTAGATGTTCCGCGATCTGCTGGGAACTCGTGCGAATTAAGTTTTTGAGGTGCGAATGGCTTAAAGCAAGGTGCAGCACTCTGCTGCCAGCTATAGCACGCCTTGACGAGCAGATTTGAAGTATCTAGATATATCTAGCGATCTGCTGGGAACGTGCTTGAAATGAGTTATTCAAGTGCGAATGGCATAAAGCAAGGTGACGCACGCTGATGTCAGCTACGGCACGCACCGCCGAGTAGATTTTAAGTATCAAGTATTCCGCTATTTACAGGGAAGTAATGCAAATTGAGTTATTAAAGTGCGAATGGCTTAAGCAAGGTGCAGCACTCTGCTGCCAGCTACCGGACGCCCCGACGAGCAGATTCAATGTATCTAGACGTTCTTCGATCTGCTGGGAACACATGTAAAATGGGTTATTCAAGTATGAATGGCTTAAAGAGAGGTGCAGCACACTGATGCCAGCTACCGCACTCCCTGACGAGCAGATTTTAAGTATCTAGATATTCGGCAATCTGCTGCTAACGCGTGTGAAATGAGTTATTCAAGTGCGAATGGCATAAACCAAGGTCCTGCACTATGCTGCCTGTTTCCGCATGCACAGACGAGCAGATTTAGAGTATCTAGATATTCAGCGATCAGCAGGGAACTCGTGCAAACGAGAGTTTTTCAAGTGCCAATAGTTTAAAGCAAGGTGCACCACTCTGCTGCAAGCAGCAGCATGCCCCGACGAGCAGATTAAATTTATCTAGATATTCCACGATCAGCTGCGAACTCGTGGAAAGTGAGTTATTTATGTGGGAATGGCTCTACGCAAGGTGCAGCACTCTGCTGCCTGCTACCGCACGCCCCGACGAGTAGACTTAAAGTATCTAGATATATTCGGCTATCTGTTGCTAACGCGTGTAAAATGAGTTATTCAAGTGCAAATGGAATAAAGGAAGGCGCTGCACTCAGCTGCCTGCTTCCGCACGCACCGACGAGCAGATTTAAAGTATCTAGATATTCCCCGATCTGCAGCGAACTCGTGTGAAATGAGTTTTTTAAGTGCGAATGGCTTAAAGAAAGGTGCAGCACTCTGCTACCAGCTACAGCATGCCCCGACGAGCAGATTTAATGTATCTAGATATTCCGCGATCTGCTGAGAACTCGTGCGAAGTGAGTGATTTACGTGCAAATGGCCTTATGCAAGGTGCACCACTCTCCTGCTATGTACAGCAAGCTCCGACGAGCGGATTTAAAGTATCTAGATATTATATGATCCGCTGCTAAGTCGTGCTAAATCAGTTATTCATGTGCGAATGGCCTAAAGCAAGGTACAGCACTCTGTGGCCAGCTACTGCACACCCCGACGAGTGGATTAAATGTATCTAGATATTTCGCGATCTGCAGGTAACGCGTGTGAAATGAGTTTTTAAAGTGCGAATTGCTTAAAGCAAGGTGCAGCGCTCTTCTGCCAGCTGCAGCACGCTCCAAAAAGCAGATTTAAGATATCTAGAAATTCCACGATTTGCTGCGAACTTGTGCGAAGTAAGTTAATAATGTGTGAATGGCCTTAAGCAAGGTGGGGGCACTCTGCTGCCAGCAACCGCCCGCTCCGATGAGCAGTTCTGAAGTTTCTAAATATTCCGCGATCTGTGGGGAACTCATGGGAAATGGGATATTCAAGTGCGAATGGCTTAATGCAAGGTGCAGCACTCCCCGTCCCGCTACCACACACTCCGATGAGCAGATTTGAATAACTAGAAATTCCGTGATCTGCTGCGAACTCGTGCGAAATGAGTTATTCAAGTGCGAATGGGTTAAAGCATGGAGCACCACTCTGCTGCCAGCTACAACATGCCCCGACGAGATGATTGAATGTATCTAGATATTCCGCGGTCTGCTGCTAACTCGTGCGAAGTGAGTTATTTACGTGCGAATGGCCTTAAGCAAGGTGCAGCACTGCTGCCTGCTACAGCACGCCCCGATGAGTGGATTTGAAGTATCTAGACATTCCGCGATCCACTGCGAACTCGTGTGAAATGAGTTTTTCAAGTGCGAATGGCTTAAAGCAAGGTGCACCACTCTGCTGCCAGCTACAGCATGCCCCGACGAGCAGATTAAATGTATCTAGATATTCCGCGATCTGCTGCGACCTCGTGAGAAGTGAGTTGTTTACGTGCAAACGGCCTTAACCTAGGTCCAGCACTCTGCTGCCTGCTACTGCACACCCCGACGAGTAGATTTAAATTACCTAGATATATTCGGCAATCTGCTGCAAACGCGTGTCAAATGAGTTATTCAAGTGCGAATAGAAGAGAGGAAGGCGCTGCACTCAGCTGCCTGCTTCCGCACGCACCGACGAGCAGATTTAAAGTATCTAGATATTCCCCGATCTGCAGCGAACTCGTGTGAAATGAGTTTTTCAAGTGCGAATGGCTTAAAGAAAGGTGCAGCACTCTGCTGCTAGCTACAGCATGCCCCGACGAGCAGATTTAATGTATCTAGATATTCTGCGATCTGCTGAGAACTCGTGCTAAGTGAGTTATTTATTTGCAAATGGCCTTAAGCAAGGTACAGCACTCTCCTGCCAGCTACTGCAAGCACTAAAGAGCGGATTTAAAGTATCTAGATATTATATGATCTGCTGCAAAGTCGTGCGAAAAAAGTTATTTATGTGCGAATGGCCTAAAGCAACGTCCAGCACTCTGCTGCCAGCTACTGCACACCCCGACGAGTGGATTTAATGTATCTAGATATTTCGCGATCTGCAGAGAACGCGTGCGAAATGAGTTATTAAAGTGCGAATTGCTTAAAGCAAGGTGCAGCGCTCTTCTGCTAGCTGCCGCACGCTCCAAAAAGCAGATTTGAGGTATCTAGAAATTCCGCGAACTGCTGCGAACTTGTGCGAAGTAAGGTATTCATGTGCGAATGGCCTTAAACAAGGTGCGGCACTCCGCTTCCAGCTACCACACGCCTCGACGAGGAGATTTAATGTACCCCGATATTCCGCGATCTGCTGAGAACTCGTACGAAGTGAGTTATTCATATGCGAATAGCCTGACGCAAGGTGCAGCACTCTGCTGCCAGCTAACGGACACCCCGACGAGCAGATTTGAAGTATTTAGATATGTTGCGATCTTCTGCAAACTTGAGTTTAATGAGTCATTTAAGTGCGAATGGCCTAAAGCAAGGTGCAGCACTCTGCTGCCTGCTACCGCACGCCCTGACAAGTGGGTTTAATGTATCCAGATATTGAGCCATCTGCAGTGAACGGGTGTGAAATAAGTTATTAAAGTGCAAATGGCTTGAAGCAAGGTGCAGCACACTGATGCCAGCTACAGAACGCCCCGACGAGCAGATTTGAAGTATTTAGATATATCTAACGATCTAGAACGAACTCGTGCGAAATGAGTGATTTAACTGCGAATGGACTAAAGCAAGGTGCAGCACTCTGCTGCCAGATGCCGCACGCCCCAACGTGCAGAATGAAAGTATCTAGATGTCCTGCTCTCTGCTGCGATCTCGTGCGAAGTGAAATATTTATGTGCGAATGGCTTAAGCAAGGTGCAGCACCCTACTGACAGCTACTGCACGCCCCGACGAGAAGGTTTAAAGTTTCTAGATATTCCGTCATCTGCTACGAACTCGTACGAAGTTAGTTATTTATATGCGAATAGCCTGAAACAAGGTGCAGCACTCTGCTGCCAGCTAACGGACACCCCGACGAGCAGATTTGAAGTATTTAGATATATCGAGTTATCCCGCTCGAACTCGTTAGAAGTGAGTTATTTATGTGCGAATGGCCTTAAACAAGGTGCAGCACTCTGCTGCTTGCTACATCAGGCCCTGACGAGCGGATTTTGAAGTATCTAGATATTCCGTGATCTGCCGCGAACTCGTGGGAAATGAGTGATTTAAGTGCGAATGGCCTAAAGCAAGGTGCAGCACTCTGCTGCCAGCTACAGCACGCCCCGACAATCAGATTTGAAGTATTGAGATATATCCAGCGATCTGCTGCAAACGTGTATGAAATGAGTTATTCAGGTGCGAATGGCTTAAAGCAAGGGGCAGCACACTGATGCCAGCTACCACACGCCCCAACGAGCAGATTTGACGTATTTAGATATATCTAGCGATCTGGCACGAACTCGTGCGAAATGAGTGATTTAAGTGCGAATGGCCTAAAGGAAGTTGCAGCACTCTGCTGCCAGCTACCACACGCACCGACGACTGGGTTCAATGTATCTAGATATTCCGCGATCTGCAGTGAACGCGTGTGAAATGAGTTATTTAAGTGCGAATGGCTTAAGCAAGGTGCAGCACTCTGCTGCCTGCTACCACACGCACTGCCCAGCAGATTTCAAGTATCTATATATTCCGCTATCTGCTGCGAACTCGTCCGAAATGAGTTATTCAAATACGAATGGCTTAAAGCAAGTTGCAGCACTCTGCTGAAAGCTACCGAAACCTCCGACGAGCATATTTAATGTAACTAGATATTCCGCAATCTGCAGCTAACTTCTGCGAAATGAGTTATTCAAGTTAGAATGGCTTAAAGCAAGGTGCAGCACTCTGCTACCAGCTACAACACACTCCCACATTTAAATTTAAAGTATCTAGAAATTCCACGATCTGCGGCGAACTCGTGCGATGTGAGTTATTTATGTGCGAATGGCCTAATGCAAGGTGCAGCACTCTGCTGCCAGCTACAGCACGCCCCGACGAGTGGATTTAATGTATCTAGATATTCCGCGATCTGCAGCAAATGCGTGTGAAATGAGTTATTCAAGTGCGAATGGCGTAAAGGAAGCTGCAGCACACGGATGCCAGCTACCGCACGCCCCGACGAGCAGATTTGAAGTATATAGATATATGTAGCGAACTGGCACGAACTCGTGCGAAATGAGTAATTTAAGTGCGAATGGCCCAAAGCAAGGTGCAGCACTCTGCTGCCAGCTACCGCACGCACCGTCGTGCAGATTTGACGTATCTACATATTCCACGACCTGCAGCGAACGCGTGTGAAATTAGTTTTTCAAGTGCGAATGGCTTAAAGCAAGGGTGCAGCACTCTGCTGCCAGCGACTGCATGCCCCGACGAGCTGATTTAAACATATCAAGATATTCCGTGATCTGCTGCGAACTCGTGCAAAGTGAGTTAATTATGGGTGCGAATGGCCTTTAGAAAGTTGCAGCACTCTGCAGCGTGCTACCACACGCCCCGACGAGCAGACTTGAAGAATCTAGATATTCACCGATCTGGTTCAAACTCGTCCGAAACGAGTTATTCAAATGAGAATGGCTTAAAGCAAGGTGCAGAGCTCTGCTGCTAGCTACAGCACACTCCCACAAGCAGATTTGAAGTATCTAGAAATTCCACGATCTGCTGCGAACTCATGCGATGTGGGTTTTTTATGTGCGAACAGCCTAAAGCAAGGTGCAGCACTCTGCTGCCAGCTACCGCAAGCTCCGACAAGGAGGATTTGAAGAATCTAGATATTAAATTATCTGCTGCGAAGTCGCGCAAATGAATTATTCAAGTTTGAGTGGCCTAAAGCAAGATGCAGCATTTTTCTGCCAGTACCATACGCCCTGACGAGCAGGTTAAAAGTTTCTAGAAATTCCGCTCTCTGCTGCGAAACGAGTGTGAAATGAGTTTATTCATGTGCGAACAGCCTAAAGCGCGGTCCAGCACTCTGCTGCCACCTACTGCACGCCCCGACGCCCAGATTTAATGTATCTGGATAATCCGCGATCTGCGAACTCGTGCAAAGTGAGTAATTCATATGCGAATGGCCTGAAGCAAGGTGCAGCTCTCTGCTTTTTGGCTAGCGAACGCCCCGACGAGCATATTTGAAGTATCTAGATATTCTGCGATCTGCTGCAAACTCGTGCATGATTAGTTATTCATGTGCGAATGGCTTAAGCAAGGTGCAGCACACTGATGCCAGCTGCCGCACGCCATACGACGAGCAAATTTGAAGTATTTAGATATATCTAGTAATCTGCTGCAAACTCGTGCGAGATTAGTTATTCAAGTGCGAATGGCTTAAAGAAAGAGCAGCACTCGTGTTGCCAGCTACCGCATGCACCGACTAGCAGTTTTGAAGTATCTAGATATTCCCCGATCTGCTGCGAACTCCAGCGAAAGAATGAGTTTTTAAATGCTGAAGGCTTAAAGCAAAGTGCAGCACTCTGCTGCCAGCTACCGCAACTTCAGACGAGCATATTTTAAAGTAACTGGATATTCCACAATCTGCAGCATAACTAGTGCGAAATGAGTTATTCAAGTGCGAATGGCTTAAAGCAAGGTGCAGCACTCTGCTGCCAGCTACGTCACGTTCCCACAAAGCAGATTTGAAGTATCTAGAGAAATTCCACGATATGCTTGCTAACTCGTGCGATGTGGGGGGTATTTTATGTGCGAATGGCCCAAAGCAAGGGCAGCATTCTGCTGCCAGCTAGACTGCACGCTCCCGACGAGCAGACTTAAAGTATAATAGATATTCCGCGATCAGCTGGGAACTCACTTGAGAATGAGTTATTCAAATGCGAATGGCTTAAAGCAACAGTGCAGCACTCTCCTGCCAGCGTACAGCAAGCCCCGACGAGCTGATTTGAAGTATCTAGATATTCCCGCACGATCTGCAGGGAACGCATGTTAAATGAGTTATTCAAGTGCGAATTGCTTAGTATTTGCAAGGTGCAGCACGTGTGCTGCAAGCTACAACAAGCTCGCGACGAGGCCGATTTGAAGTATCTAGATATTATTGACAATCTTCTGCGAAGTAGTGCGAATCTGAGTTATTCAAGTGGGGAATGGCCTAAAGCAAGGTGCGACCGGCACTCTTCTAACAGCTACCACGCGCCCTGGCGAGCAGATTTGAAGTATCTCGATATTCGCCTATCTGCCGGCGATTTCTCTCGGGAAATGAGTGATTTAAGTGCGAACTGGCATTAAGCAAGGTGGTCAGCATTCTGCTGCCCCAGCTACCTTGCCACGCCCGACGAGTGGATTTTAATGTTATCTAAGATATTCTGCGATCTGATGCGAAACTCGTGCGAAATAAGTTATTTGAAGTGCGAATTGCGTAGAGCAAGGTTGCAAGCACTCATGCTGCAGCTACCGCAAGCTCCGAACACGAGCGGATTTGAAGTAGCTGAGATATTATATGATCAGGGCTGCGAAGTCGTGCGAAATGAGATGTATTCAAGTGCCCGAATGCGATTAAAGCAAGTATGCAGCATTTCTGCTGCCAGCTACCCATACGGCCTGATCGAGCAGATTAAGTTTTTCCTTTAGATATTTGCGAGTTGAGGACAATGAGTTTCGAGGGGCCTCAAGAAAGTGTCAGTGCTTGCTTGGAGCTAACAGTACGCTTCAACGAGCTGCCTCGAATGTGGTCTTGGTGTATCCAATGATGCCCCAAGCCAGTTGCCTCAAGATAAGTACGTAACTGTTTTGCTAGATAGCTACGGCAAGCCTCTGGACGAGCTCAGATCAAGTTTTCTTGACGTTTCGAAATTTGCTGAGTACTGGTAGTGAGTTTCAGAACAATCAGTGGCGATGGGCCTAAAGCAAGTGTTAGCATTCTGCTGCGAGCTCCGGACGAAGCAGTACTTGTGCATGTGTCTTGACAGTCTTAGATCTGCCGCGAACGGATGCTTCCTTGCCATAATCAGTTGCGAAGGCTGCATCAAACAAGTTGCAGATCTCTGCTGGGAGTTAGAGGCAAGCGCCGACGAGTGTAAGGATTAATGTGGTCAGCGATATTCTGAGATCTTCTGCGAACGGATGCGAGTGTGTGAGATAATGAGCGGCGAAGAGGCCTTAAGGCAGAGTTGCCGAGACGCTCTGCACCGAGCTCAAGCAGAGCGTCAACGAGCGAGCCACGAATTGTCTCTGTAGTATCAGGATCTGCAGCTAGACTGCATGCGAGTTGAGGATTGTCCGTTGCGAAGGCCTCAATTATCGCAGCTCTCTGCCTGCAAGCCTAGGTCACGTGTCGACGAGCCAGCCAAGTTGTATAGATTGTCCGTCAGTGGCTTTGCGAGTGTGGAGTTTAGATAATCAGTTACTATAGGCACAAGCAGGTACTTCTTTTTTACTGAGAGTATGTGGCAAGCTCTGACGTGCTCATCAGTTGTCAAATGTGTCTGGCTGATGCGAGTTGGGCAATCATTTGCGATAGGCCTCAAGCAAGTGAGCATTCTGCTGCAGCTCCAAAAGCTCCGATGACCTGAGCTCGTTGTGTCAATAGTCTTAGTTACCAGCATTACTGATGTGGCAGGTTAATATAAGTACTGACGAATGGCCTCAAACAAGTTGCATCGCTCTGCTGCGGGTTGAACTAGCTCAAACGAGCTGACTTCAGGTGTTGATATTGCAGCTGCCATGAAAATGATGCGAGTGTTGGGTGTCCGATGGAAGATCGGCCTCGTACAAGTTGTAGTGATCGGCTGCGAGGCCTGTGGCTACCATCCACGTGCTGCCACAGAACATTCTCGTCTTGCGAGATCAGCCGATATGTAATACGAGTTGGGATAACCAGTTACGTTAGGCCTCAAGCGAAGTGTTAGTGCTCTTTTGACTACGGCAAACTCTGACAGAATCAAGGTGTCTCGATAGTCACTAGATCACGAAATATGCGAGCTGAGATAATTAGTTGCGATACACCTCAGCAGTGGCAGCGATCTGCGAACTGATAAGCTTTGACGAGCGACTGAAATTATCAAATATTACTGACGTCTGCGCAGCTGATTCGGTTAAGTTATCGGTTGCGATGGACCCCAAACAAGTGTCAGAAATCGCTACGAGCTACGGCAAGCTCTGATGACGACTCGTGGTATCTCGATGTCCATTCGGTGTGTTTTTGCGGTTGGTTGCGATGACTCGAAACAAATTGCGGCACTATGCTGCGAGCTGCGTCACGCGTCGGCGAGCTGCAATGTCTTGATGTGATAAACGATGGCTGCGAAACTGATGCCGAGTTGAATAATCGGTTGCACGATGGGCCTCAAGCAAATTTTAGCGCCTTAAGCCGACTTCGATCAACCGTGCGATGAGCTGCCACAAGTCATCTTGTTTTACCGAGATCAGCTGCGGTAATGGTTGCGTCAGTTGCTATAGGCGTCAAACGCGCTCTGCGATCAACTCTGACAAGGTGGCTCGAGGTGTCTCGATATCAGAAGCATCCGCTGCAGACTTATGCGAGTTGAGACGTTGATGGACATAAACAAATAGCTGCTCCTGTCTGCTGAACTATGATGCGCTTCGACGAACCATTACAGTTTGTCTTTTCTTGTTGTACCAGTCAGCTTTGCGTAATGTGAAGTTGAATATAACAGTCGGCATCAAGCAAGTATTCGGTTTTGCTTCTAGCTACAGCCAGCTCTAACATTGATGTCAATGAAAGTTGTCCCGACGTTTTGAAATGTGCGGCGAACTGATGCGATTGAGACAATCACGTGGGCCTCCGGCCAGTGTGAGCATTCTGCTGCGAGCTTCGGCAATCTTCGACGGGCAGACTCGATGTCTTGTTAGCAGTCTGAGATCTGCGGAACGATAACGATATAATCAGATTTGCTTCGCGAAAGGCGTGGAAGCAAGTTGCAGCGCTCTGAGCGAGTTGGGAGCCAGCTCCGACGAGCTGAGTTCAGTGTCTCAACTGTTCAGATCCACCGAATGCGAGTTGGTGTGAGTTGCGAGGCCTCAAATGAACACAGCGCTCTGCGGCGAGCTACGTCATGGAGCGAGCTACGCCAGAGGTTGTCTTCGATGTATCGTGATCAACTGCAGTAAGTTAAGATGTCAGTTGCGATCATCAAGCAAGTATTAACTTTTCGCTGCCAATGACGGCTCTTGAAGTCAATCAATTGTCTTCTGCGTTTAAAATGTTCGGCAAACTGGTTGACACCATCAGTTGCGATTGCCACCAACAGTGTCAGCATCTGCTCCCGAGCTACGGCAAGTTCGACGAGCTGTTTTAGCGGGTTACAAATATTCGAGATCGTACTGCGCTGATGCGAGTTGAGATAATCAGATTCGGAAATGGGCCTCAAGCCAAGTTGCTGTGCTCTGCAGTGAGCTGTGGCTTCCTGAAGCTGCCACAAGTTGTCTTGATGTGCCGGGATCTATAAGCTGATGCAAAGGATAATTTGTTGCGATGGCCACATTAAGAGTCTCACCACTGCTGGGGCCCGAGCGCTCTGATCAGGCTGACTCGAGGATCTTGATATTTAGGCATCTGCTGCAGTTTCTCCGATGTTATCAGATACAATTGGCCTCCAACCCAAGTTGCAGAGCTCTGTTGCAAGCTAGGGCAAACTCCGACGAGCTGACATGATTGTCTCGATATTCTGAGATCTTTTTTTTCAGACGGATGAGATAAACTGAGAGGCCTCAAGCTAGTAGCAACGCTCTCTGCGAAGCCAGCAGCTTCAACGAGCTGCCACAATTGTCTTGGTGTATCCAGAATCTCCCAGCTAACTGATGTTGAGTTGTGATAGTCACGATGACCTCTGAAACAGTGCAGCTTTTTCTGCTGTGAACTACGTCATGCGTCGACCAAGCTACCACATGTTGTCTTGATGTATCGTGATCTTTGCGAAGTGAAGGGGATCAATTGGTTGCGATAGGCCTCAACGGCTATT
Organism: Cristatella mucedo; assembly: GCA_009760855.2. Lineage (NCBI taxonomy): Eukaryota > Metazoa > Bryozoa > Phylactolaemata > Cristatellidae > Cristatella > Cristatella mucedo. The sequence continues at coordinate 31,167 of WPIO01000433.1, forward strand.
ACCTTTTTGCTGAGCTACGGCAAGCTCTGACATTGCTCAATCAAGTTGTCTCCACGTTTCAGTGTGCTTTGCAAACTGAGTACGAGTTGAGACAGTTACGATGGGCATAAAGCAAGTGTGAACATTCTGCCCAGGCTCAGGAGCTCCGACGAGCTGACTTGATATTATCTCGATAGCATTAGATCTGCCGCGAATTGATGTGGTAAGAATAAGCAGTTCTTTGGCCAAACAGAGTTGCAGCGCTCTCCGAGATAGAGACGGCTCCACTGAGCTGGCGGGGTGTCGCGTGTGCGAGATCTGGCAGAACTGATGCGAGTTGAGATTATGCGATTGGCCTCTGTCACTGATTAGTGATCTGCTTTGGTGCGCAGAAAACGCGTCCACCGACGCACCTGGGAATGTCTCGATATTACCGAGGCATCTGCAAAATGTGCGAGTTGAGATAACCAGTACGTTGGGCCTCAAGTGTTAGTGTGCTCTTGTTGCCTGAGCTGCAGCAAACTCTGACGAGCAGACTCAAAGTGTCTCGATAGTCCTTGATCTACCAGCGAAAATATGCGAGCTGAGATGGTGGATTGCGATACACCTTAAAAAAGTAATCTGCTGCGAACTACAATAGCTTCGACGAGCAGCCACAAATTATCTCGAAATACCGACATCTGCTGCGAACTGAATTAAGTTGAGTTATCGGTTGCGATAGGCCACAAGCGGAGATGTCAGCTGCCGCCGCGAGCAACGGCAAGCTCTGGTGAACTGACTTTAAACGGTGTCTAGTGTTCCATTCGGTGCGAGTGTTTTGCGAGTTGAGATGGTTGGTTGCGATGAGCCTCAAACAGTTACACGCTGCGTGCTACGTCACTCGTCGTGAGCCACGTAGTGAATGCCAGGTAATGCGATCAGCAGCAGTAATTTTGAGTTTAAATCATCAGTTGCGATGAGCTCAAACGGTTTTGCTGGCAAAGCTCGTCAGCATCGGAAGTATGGAAACACTGAAGTTGTCTTGTTGTACCGATATCAGCTGCGAAATAATACAAGTTGGGAACAATCAGTTGATACAGGCGTCAAACACAGCACTTTGCTGCGATGTGGCAAGCTCTGACAAGCTGTTCGAGGAAGTATCGATATCCGGCGACGTTCTCTTCGCGATTGAGATGGTGAGTTGTTGACGGTCAAGTGATGCTGATCTCTTCTCGGAGAGCCCACGTGCGTCGACGAGCGGCGACAAGTTGTCTTGATGTATCTCGTGATCAACTGCAAAAATAATGCTAGTTAAATAAATCGGTTGCGATCGGCATCAAACAAATATTAACATTTGCGAGATACGGCAAGCTCTTAGAAGTCAATCAAATTTGTCTTTCGTTTTAAAATATGCAGCGAACTGATACGAGGTTGAGACAATCAGTTGCGATAGTCTGCAAAAAGTAGTCTTGGCACTCTGCTGCAGTGCAGCACTCCTGATAGCTCGAGGGGTCTCGATATTCCGAGATCAGCCGCAAACTGATGCGAGTTGAGATTATTAGATTCAGTAGGCCTCAAACAGTTCACATTTCTCTCTGCGGCTTCGGCAAGCGTCCACGAGCAGAAGTTGTCTTCAACTATGGTGTACCGAGATCTACCGCAAACTGGTGGGAGTGAGATATTAGTTGCGATTGCCGCCAAGCAAGTCCACCACTCTTGTTAGGAGCCACGGAGCGCTCTAATTGGCTGGTCAGGTCGATATTCAGGCATGTGCTGCGAACCTATGGATGTTTGAAAAAATTAGATGCGATTGGCCTCAACGAAGTTGCAGTGCTCTGTTGCAAGCTGACTCAGCTGACGTCGACTCGTTTTATCTCGATATTCCAGATCTTCAGAAACGGATGCGAGTGAGATGAGTTTCGAGAATTCGTAAGTTGCATCACAAACTACAGCTGGCTGCCACAAATCGTCTTGCGTATGCAGATCTGCAGCTAACGGTCAGTGGATCGTCGGTTGACCACGCCTCAAGCAGTGCAGCTCTGCCGTGACTTCGTCTTCTCGACGAGCTACCACAAGTTGATGTGATCTTATCGTGATCGCTGCGAGTAGTGCGGTTGAATCGTTGATTACGATAAGACTCTAAGCAGGTATTCCTTTGTGCTCCTGCTTCACATCCCAGGAGCTCCAATCAAGTTGTCTCGACGGTTCAATGTGTTGCGAGGCTGATGAGTTAAGACGCTCAGTTGCGTGGACCTCAAGCAAGTGTAGGCATTCTGCCCGGCTTCGCTCCGGCAGAACGCTCGGTGTGTCTTGATAGTCTTAGATCTGCCGTGAAAGTGATGCCACTTTAGTTGATCAGTTGCGTAAGGCCCTAAAAATTCGCAGCGCTCCGCTTTGCAGTCATTTCAGCTCCATAGACTGACTTAATAATAATTAAATAATAATTCATGATACAAAGCCCTCAGAGAACTCAATCTCTCACTGGTATAACTCTTTGCTGTAAGTGAAATGCAATTGAATAGTAAGTGAAACAAAACTAAGCAAGAATGAATAACATGGACAGGGTGACATGCACAGCGTCAGCATGCAAATGTGGTTAGTGGCAGCATGCACAGGTATTCAACATGCACTTAAGCACCTCAAGGACCTGGACCCACTGTGCTGTCCCTAAATAGGTGTGTTTTTAGGTTCCTTTAAATGTGGTCGGGTTGGGGATGTTCTGAAGCAGTCAGGAGGGGTTTCCGGAAGATGTATGAACTAAATGCATTCTCCAAATGATTTAGGTTTGTGAGTATTCTAGACAGTTAATTCAGCCGGTGGGTACGATGCTCTGCCTGGTGGGGTAGTATATCCGATGAAGCGACCTGCAGAATGAAGGGACTAAAAGTGAGCGACAACTTATGAAGTCAATCTTTTGTGACTGTTGGCCAGTGCAGGTCGGCGAAGTGGAGTAATGTGCTTCGGCGCTCACGGCAGACAAGTCAACTGCCGAGTTTTGCTGCTTTGCAATCGCCTGATCTTTGCGTTCTGGTATTATTAAACATTAGTTGCAAGAAGTCGAGATGGGATGTCAGGAATGCATGATTCAACTTAGATGTGGTATCTTTATCTAAACAAGCTACAATTTACAGCAATGTTATGAAGCTGAAAATGCTAGTTTGTGGTTTTGATATGGTCGTCTAACGAAAGTCGCTTTGGAAGCACCTAGATGGTGTCTCGATATGCCGAGATCTTCTTTGAACGGATACTGGATTGAGATAATCGGGTTGTGAGAAGTATCAATCAAGTTCCACAGCTCTGCTGCGAGCTGGCAAACTTTGGCTGCTACCGTTGCCTTGGTGTGTATCAGATCTCACAGCTAGCTTCGGTACAGTTGAAGTCGGTGCGATAGGCCCCAAGCAGTGCAGCTCTGCTGCAGGCTACCGTCCACGCATCCTGGAGCGAGCTACGACAGAGTTGTCTTGATGTATCTCGCTGATCTTTGCAAAGTGTGCGGAGTTAAGATGATTACGTTATTTAAAAAACACAAGGTATTACCTTTTTGCTGACCTACGGCAGCTCTGATGGCGTGCTCAATCAAGTTGATACCAACGCTTCCTTCTGCCAACTGATGCGAGTTGAATTTGATCAGTTAGCTACTGGGCCTCAAGCAATGGCCAAGGCATTCTGCGAGCTCAGCCCGAAAGCTCCGACGAGCTGACTTGATATGTCTCGATGGTCTTAGAATCTGCGCGAGACGATGCAGGTTGAGAAAATGAGTTGCAGCCATAGCTAGTTCAGGGCTCTGCTGAGCTACTGCTGGCATATATGAGCTGACAGGTTAGTGGCGTATGCGGGAGTGTCGCGCCCACATGCGTGCACTGACCTGGGCTGCCACGGCTTGGCTCCTTCGTACCTAGCTGAACTGCTGCATCAGTTTCGGCCTGTTCTCTCAGTTCCTGTGTGGACAATAAATTAGCTGTCCTTCCTCTAAGCCTTCCAAGACAATTGTGTGACAGAAGTAATAGCTCTGCAGATCCATCCATTTGTAAGCTCCTTCCACCAGATTCCTAACACCAACGGTAATCTCTCTCCTACTGCTGGGCTATGCTGGCGCATCTTTCAGCGGTCTGAGCTGGCTGGCTTTCTATGTACTCTCAACTGCTCTCTGACTCTTTGTGTTTCCCATTTGTTTCAATGATCGATTACGTGAGACGAAGCACACTGGCGTGTTAAATCATATGTCTGATCGTGTTCAATCAGTGTCGTGTGGGGTCAGATCTCGGAACATAGAATGATTCACCTATGCGTCTCAGGTCTGTACTCGGTCCTTGCCGTTCGCCAGTACCGCCACAACCTCGGAAAAAAAAATGATTAATGCCCGCATGGAATAGGATATCACTTCAGCCTTTACGGCGATACTCAGTGTGTTGTCGATTAAAACGTCTGAATCTGCTGCAGCAACTGAGAAACTGAATGCTTGCCATTATTTTGTCTGGATGTCGGAAGCCACCACAGTGATGACAATGTCAGGCTGCTGTATAAAGGACACCCTAAGCGTGTGGTTGGTTTAAAGGCTTTGCTGTTCTATTAATAGATGATGCTGGTACGGCCTTCACCGTACCTCGTAATCTAGGTGTCGTGTTCGACAGCAGCCTCATTCAAGCTTCATTCAAGAAGACTGCCTCCCGGCCAACCACATCGCAATGATCCCCCTATCAAAAGATTAGAAACTGTCTTTCCCCACAGCAGCTTGTACCAAATTTAGCTTAGCTCTTTGGTTCTGTCTCAGCGATTATTTTGTTCCCCTTTTGGCTGGGCTGCCAAAGCTATTATGCAAATACAGCGGACTATGAATATGGCTACCCAAGGCTGGTCTTCAGCGGTTTGAGCACGTGTCACCTCTGCTGAAAGAGCTAGGATGGTTGCCGGTTGAGCAAGGATACGGAGAAAAGTTCTTGTGACCTACAAGGCCCCGCCGCGGCAGCTCCTTCATACCTAGCTGAACTGCTGCATCCGCTTTCAGCCTTGTTCACCTCTCAGGTCTGTGGACAATAAATTAGTTATCCCGTTCCTCAGCTTAAAGAAGACAGTTGGCGACAAACTTTAACAGTACCAGGTCTAGACTGTGGACGCTTCCACAATTCTACCTGGCTGACAACTATCCAACTGCCGACTATGGCACATCCTTTTTCAGCGGTCCTGAACTGCCTTTCTTCTATGCTCACTACCTCAACTGCTCTCTAGGCTCTGCTTTCTCTTCCCCACTTTTCTCTTTGTTGCATGGACAGAAGTCTGTTTATTTCCTGAATGCGTACTTAAAAGCCACTTGGGGCTGTGAGTGTATACAAAAGCTCTCTGCGTAGCATCCTGGTCTTTGTGACTTTGTGGAGTTACAAACAGGGCCATTACATACATGATATCATGTGACCCAATTAAATGCTGTCTTAAATGAGTGTGTTTTTATGTTCTTTTCAATGGCTGGTCAAGTCCCAGGGATGTGATGCATCGTCCGGAAGTTCAAGGCTTTGGGAACTATATGAACTAAATGCATGGTCTTGGAAGGATTTGAGGTTTTGTACAAGTAGTGGTAAACTGTTTAAGTTCCAAAAAGCGGGTGTAGTACGATGCTTGGCCTGGTGGAGGTATCTGAAAAATGAGCTGGAGCCAAAGATGATGACCTAAAAGTGAGCGGCATAACCTTCAAAGTCAATCCGTTGCTCGACTGGTGGTCATTTGCTGGTCTGCGAGAAGTGATCGTGATCGCCCTGCGGCGTTCGACAGACCAAACCTAGCAGCACAGTTTGTGTGAGCTGTAATCGCCTGATTGCTCGGCTGCCGATAGGCCAGTAAGCAGCGAATTAAAGAAATCAAGTGATCGGGATGGCAAATGCACAAACCAGACCGTGGTGTTCTTATCTAAAAGCCCAAATTTAGCAATTTTATGTCGCTGAAAATGAGGCAGACTTCACTGTGGAGCTAATGGTCGTCAACGAAGTCACAATGGAACAGGACAATTAAATTTTGAGCTGATTCAACAGAATATGCTGGCAGAATAGTTTTGAGGCGACAGCCTGTCAATTCTGAATCACACTGGGCTTGCCCATGCTTAAGTAAATTAGTTTTAACTTATCATCGTTAAAAAAAATTAACGCAATCCATGCAGATGTCATCGTATGCAGCAATGAGTTGAAGAAATCGAGGTGCTCGAACAGTGCGAGAGATCAAGCAAGGTACAACTGAGTGTCATCCGCATGATGGTAGTCTGAATTGTGGTAGGCAGCCGTAAGAAAGATGAAGGTATAAACCGTGAAAAGAACTGGATTCGCACGGAGCCCTAAGTACCCCAGTATTCAGAGGTACTTACGGATAGTCTTGCATCCATTCACGTCAAAGCTCTGGAGTCTCCACTGAGATATGATCTGAACTAGTCTAGAGCAGTGCCCGAGGATTATTTGAGCGAGATTAAAGCGCACTCTAAGTTCTTTCTGATCGTTTGTATGAAAAGCTGAATCGCACAAACAAGCAGAGACACTCACCCTGTCTGCATTCCTACATTGCGTCGTTGCACCTAAGCAATGTTGACTGTATTATGAGTGATTAGCTCTAAAGCAGACTGAACTTACTAGCAGGGATGTCAGTATATGAGTTCGCTAGTCTGCGACCCGTTCCAGCTTCTTGGTAGTAATGGTTGAAGGGAGACTGGGCAGTTGTTGCTCAAGTTCTCTTGGTGAGCCGTGGAGCCACAATATGTTGAGACCATGCATTTACGACCTCGGTCTCGGGTCGTGGGTTTATTCATACGGTGGGGCAAATGTTTATCTGGCTTTGACAGTGGTAATAGCCGTAAAGACCCTTGTGCCGTTATAAAAAATGAGCTGTTTATTCAGCTAGGATTTGTTGTTTATTTGGGTCCCGATCGCTTTCTTGGTAACTGGTTTGGTTCCTTGCATCAGAGAGCCGGCCGATAAACAACGCCAACGGTTCTGCTCAAGACGCAGGCCGCAAGACGCGACTGCCTTCGCCCCTTCTCACTCAGGTCTCTCGACTCCGGCTGTCTCTTTGCTGAGCCCCGATGGTAGATCACACCTGTCATCGCAACGGGTTATCGGCTGTATCAACCTCATTACAAGTGGACCACTGCTGCACCACGGCCCTCTCGTGCTCCACCAGCTGCTGAGGAAAGGAGCAGTACCAGCTTGCATGCAATGGAACTACTGACTGCAGCTTTTTGAGGAGCCAAGACATGACTAGAGGCTGATGACATATTGCCAGTTATGGCAGCAGCCCAGATTCTATGTGGCTCCAACCTATCTCTTAGAATACCTTCTCCCATCCCAGGTCAAGAATCGTACCCGCTTTTTGGAATCGAACGGTCTGCAATACCTTGTACAACATAAACCCTTTTGGAGACTGCATTTAGTTCATGTCTCCCAAAGCCTGGAACTCCCCTCCCGACGCGTCCGAACTGTCCCTGACTTGACAACATTTTAAAAGAACTTTAACCTGTAGAACAGCATTTGGTAGATTCCACGTGATTCTCCGTCTGTGTGCTTATACACTGACGCTGTGCAAACTTCCACACTATCACATTTTGCAGCTGACCTGTGCATGTCACCCTAACATTCATTTGTTTGTTTTATCAAGCATGATATCAATTACGATTCAATCATTACTTACCTTTACCCAGAAAATGTAGAGCGCCTGAAAGAGATTGGAGTTCTCAGAGGGCGCTTTATCAAGTGCACATTATTATCCTTATCGATGCGGCGTAGAATTTAAGGACCCAGGTCCGAAAGGACTTGTTGTCTTCGTTTATTGGGATTTAAACTTTAGGGACTGAGATCTCAAGCGGCCTGCTTAAATGTATTGAAGACAGCCGAAATCGGGGACCAGCATTCAATGGGGACGTTGTGTCATGCGGGGTTAACCCCCGATCTTGTTTATCACTTTAGCACAAGAATCTAAATGCGATTGGCTAGATCAATGATCATCGGGTAAAGGCTAATTTGGTAACAGTTGAGCATAGATGATTTGATCGTCGACATCAGCATTTTTGGATTATATTACCTGTTATTGAATAATATTTTTTATAAAAGCTAGACTTAACCTTGGCTGGGACCGATTGGTACGACGTATAGTAATCTTCATTCTTGTCAATGGACAGTCAGTCCCGATCTTGTATATGCTCTTTCAAGCTTGCATAGTTGACCTGGCTAGTTTAGTGTCACATAATTAAACATGGGCCAAGTCTGGGCGAGGCCTGGTTCACGCTTTATTCAAAAGGTGCAAGTCGTCGGGCATGTCAGCTGGTGTGCGTGTTATAGCTCTCCTCAATGGTGGCAGATCGGAGAGAAGATGAACGTAGAGGCGAAGAGGATATTCTTACTCGGACAGCACCTAAGTCAATGGCCTTGAGGTTTCGCAGTTCTGCTGCTTGGTTGCAGAGGAGGAGGTGGGCACTGTATTGGTGGAATAAGATCTACATGTTGTCAGATAGCTTAGGATTGAGTGACAAAAGGCTAGTACTGATGACAAAGTGCAGTTGTGAATAAAATCTGGTCGAGTGTGTGTTGATGTGGTAGGGCCATGCATGATCCACAAGAGACAATGGGTCCAGTAAATGCGAAGTTATTCAGTGCTGAAGGCGTCAGATAGATTATCAAAGTGAACGTTGATATCAACCAGTGGAAGGATTGTTCTTGCAGAATCTAAACAAAATCGGAGAAAACTAAGATAAAGGAGGATGTGGTACCTGGTGGGCGATGGCCCTGCTGCCACTATCGGTAGCTTGTTGTCCGGGCGAACAAGACAATCGAGTCAAAAAATTGCTTCGAGGCTACCTTGCAAGTAACTTGAATATAGATTTCAAGCACAATAACAGTAACTCCCTCCCATTTTGATTCATTAAAGTGTGAAAAGAATAAGAGCGGTTGGAGTAATTACGCTTTCATTATCGGGCAGTTAATCGATTTTAACCAAGTTTCTGTTAGGGCAAACAGGTCGATACCATTTTTTAAGTAAGGTCGCTTATTGAAAGGTTTGCGAGTTTTTGCAAGTTTTTGATTTTGCAAGGTGCAAGGATTTTTATAGAAGTTTTGCACATTAAACGAAATTTCAAGGCTAGTATTCGTCTGGCCGGTGGAGTTATAACGAGCCAGTGACCTGATTAGAAAAGATTCGCAGTGATGCATATGGGGAAACCTACTGAGTGGTTAGAGACAATGCTGAATATACCATTTACTGGCCAATCTGTGGTCCTGACTGCCTGAATATGGAGAATCAACCAAAAAATCTTTAATACTTCACAACTGAAACAATGAGTGCACATTCCGTGCCTCCATTATGCTCCCTTTAATTAAAGCGATCGCTTGGATCCACAACCGGTAACCTTCGTCAGGTTCTCCGAGGTTTTGCTACGACGTGGCTTATGTATGGGTAATGCCAAAGTGCATCTTACCTGCAAAACCCTATAAGCTTTACTATGTGGTCTTCTTAGCAGGCCAGACAGCTTAATAAGCAAGAATTTTTAGCTCTTCCTCTAAGGAAAAGGGGTCGTCCCAAGTCCTTCAAATCGGCAGTCGTCCAACCCATACTTAAAAAGCCTGGATTAGATACAGGGTCCTTGTAAACCATCAACTGAGCTTTCTCTCTATCCCTGTCAGAGGTCCTACTGGTGCTAAGAAGCTAAGTTGAGGACATATTGAGAAAATAAGAAAATGTCAGAAACATTTCCCATCAGGGTTCAAAAGGCAGCGCTCCTGGAGAACTGCTCACCTCCGTGTAAACAATGCCGTTTTAGGCAACAGCGACAGGTAGTGTCACGGCCCCAGCTCTGCTGAGATCTGTCTTCTGCCTCTAACACCATTGGTCGCGATGTTGCGTGCGATTAAGAACAAAGATGGGTCTGGCAGACTGAGTACTGGCGTAAGCTTCCGTCATGTACCTGTCTGAGTCGTGTTTCAATCCGTGTCTTGTGGGGGTCATGTCTCACACGAGAAGGTCACGTGCGAGTCCCAGAAAGGGCACTGCGCTCAACTCTCTGCGTTCTCCATTTTACTGCACAACCTCCTGGGGAAAGTGATTAAGGCTCATGGGGTAGGATATCCGCATTTATGCTGAAGATACTCGGTGCGTTGACGTCATTCAAACGGCTTAAATCTGCTGCAGCAATTGAAAGCTGAGATGCTTGCTTGCCATGATCATTCAATCACCAGGACGTCGAGCTTCCTGAAATTAAATGACGATACAACCAAACTGCTGCTCTTAGGACACTACGCTTGTAACTGGATTAAATGGCGTGCTCTTCTAAAAGTACTGATGCTGTTATTGCGACCATTACCATGCCTTCAATGTAAATATAGGTGTCGTTTTCGTACCTGCCTCAATTTTAAAAGCTTCATCAAGGCCAACTACCACTCCAGCCATGCGTCCGACCCTATCAGGATCAGGAGCTGTCTCCAATAGTTTCTTGTAAGAAATGTAACTAGCTCGTTCGGTCGGTCGCTTGATTGTTTGTATTTATCTGGCTGGGCTACCAACGAAAGCTATTTAGGCTCTGCAGCTGACTATGTATGTGGCTGCAAAGTCTTCGAGTCTTCAGAGGTTTGAGGCACGGGCCTCCTTTGCTGGGAGCTAGCATGGACGCCGGTTGAGCACAACGGATACAGAGCAAAGTTCTTGCGCTGGCCACAAGGCCCGCTACGGCTTGGCTCCTGCGTAGCTGAGACTGCTGCACCAGTTTCAGCCGGTTCGCGTCCTCGGAGTCCTGTGTTGGAAGATAAATTAGCTGCTCCCATTTCACTCCGAATTAAGACCATATGGTGATCGTAGGAAACTGGCTCTGCGTCTTATACTGTGGAACTCATTCTTAGGCAAGGAACGAGATATTCTGCTCCGTGACTACCTGGTTCAATTCTTTTAAACGGTCCAGAGCTGCTGCTTCCATGCTACTCACTACCTCAACTGCTCTCTGACTCTGCAAAATTCTTCCCACTTTCTCTTGGTTTGCGTGAGACTAGAGTCTAGTTGGCTGCTAGATCATGTGCCAGCCACATGAGCTGTGCCAGTTCAGCTGTCTGCGAAACACTCTCCTGCATGCCTTACCCACATTGTCTTTATAACTTTGTGGTCCACAGACGGAGATACATACACTACATTACATCTTTTCAAAGAGAGGAAGCTGCAACCACTAAAGAAATGTGGATGGAAATGCGCATGAGTCGGTGGTCGCTGCGTGACGCGATACGAAGAGTTTGACACTGCATCATCCGCAACAGATTCGGGCATCGTTCGTATTAGAATGAATCGTCCGCATGAGAAACCTCGTCGTTTGCAAGACTTGACATCGACTTCGCTTAGAAGCGACGGAACAAGCTGCAAACAAGTTATGCAAATTTTCATATGCAAGAACGAGGACAGCGTCGTCTGCCAAAAGGAAAGAGCCGTAGTCAGCGGTAGGGCCGTGCGGTATGGACCCGAAGAGATGCAGCGTCTACTGGAGAGGATAATGGTGTTCAAAGAAGTAACGGCTACCACCGAAGAGAGACGGCATCGATGTGCAGAGAGACGACATCCGGCTACAAAGAACCAGAATCGTCCGCATCAGAACAGCTACTGGCAACCCAAAGAAATGACTGCTTAGAGCGCGCCGGCATAAACACGCAAAGACGGTCACTCGATCCACCAGAGGCGTCGTACACAAGGCAGACGGCTTTGTCTGGAAGAGAGAAGCATCGTGCACAGAGGGCAAGCATTGTCACGTGAGACCACGGCACGGTCCACAAGAGAGACGGCTACAACTGTCAGAAATGTCATGGCAACACTACGGTGGAGCTACCTGGGCGGTAAAGTACGACTGCAGTTGTTTGAACGCGCCGTCGCGTCAATGAGCGGCGTCGTTCACAAAAGAGACTGCTTTGTCACGCGAGACACTTGCAGCGTCGGTAGCTAGACGATGGCATCTGATGCAGAGGAATGCAACTTCGTTTGAAGGAGATTCAGGATGACCCAGAGAGATGGCATCGTTTGTCAAACTGATGACTACAAATACACATTAGATATGGTATGGCAGGATGCGGCTTAGGGTCTGCAGCGGTACAAATATAGTTTATGAAAAGAACCTTAAGCATGAGTTAGAGACTGTATGCCCTGCGAGAGAGGAAACTTCTGACCTTGACGAAGTGATTTCAGCTGGATGCTAAGGCACCACATATGTTGACACGGTATCATCCGCAGTACAGACCGCGGAGTTGTCCACAAGACAACAGACGGCATCGTTCGCTAGACAGCCGTGCTCGTGTACTAAAGTTACGAAGTATTCATAAAAACGACATGATCGAAACTAACACGACATCAGATATTGCCGGAGAGGCTAGAGCATACATGAGAGGATTACGCTGTATCGACACGCCTTCAAAAAAGCAAGTCAGGCCGCGCTATAAAGCGACACCGAATCGAGGCAGACCAGAACCAGAACTTGAGCAACTACCGATCGGTCTCCGTTCTACCCTTCCTATCAGAACACTTGAACGGGTTGTTGCGGAGCCAACTCAGCAAATGTGAAAGCGCCTAGAAAGAGGTCAAGTTCTCTGGGCGCTTTATCATCAGTATTATTATTATTATTCGTATATATTGAATCTTCAACCTGCTGGTAGGATCAGTCTGTGGCGACTAATCACTCAGCAGAGGTCACAATGACGGGGTGTACACGGCGACCACACAGAATCCAGACGTAGGTAGAGTCTCTGTACTTGTTATGCGACGATCTTTCAGCAGCTTTTATCGATCACAAAGTTCTTCTAGAACATCCATCTCGCTTGGGCATCACTGGCACTGCTGTGCAATGGTTCAGGTCCTATCAGTGGGAGACTCAAATTTGGTGCAAATGGACAACAATGTACCTCTAGGCGTCAATGGGGTTCCTCAGGGTCGTGCTAGGTCCGGTTCTTTTCATGGTTTTATACTATCCCTCTTGCTGAAGTGATTTTCAGCGCAATCTAGACTTACCTAACTTTTATGTCGGATAATAGTTGTACCTTTCTTTGATCCGTCTGCCTTTGAGCATATAAATTCACTATAACTCACTGCCTGTATTGACGACATCAACATAGATGGCAGTAAATTTCCTAAAACCGGAGATAAAACTAACAGTAACTAGCAATTATTTATTATATATATATTTGTTATCTAACTTATTATTTGTATTTGTATTTATTTATTTATTATTTAACTTATTAATTTATTATAAATCTATATAAAATATATTTGCATAATTCCCAAAGACTTAATATGTATTTAAGCTTCATATGTCCCGGGCTCGAGCCCACAAACCTCACCAGTTTGTGATTGGAGCAGCACCATGGACAAAACTCAGCTCTACTAGTTATAAACAATCAGTGTGATTCAGAATTGGAAGAGCTGACTCAAGGTGACGGCCTCTCTTGAACGACCAAATCAGCCCCACAATCCAAACCTGTCTTCTTTCAATATAACATTGCTGAAACGTGTGCTTGTTTAAGATAAGGATGCCACATTAAGTTGGTCCATGCATTTTGACCTTCTGTGTGACTATAACAAATCTGCTTGCTATCCTACCGGCGTAATCAGGCGATTACAGCTGGTGCAAGATTTTGCAGCTAGTCTTGTCTGTCCGTGAGCGTCGCGGTTTGCCACATCTCCTTCTCCGCAATCCTGCACAGTTGATACCATCATCTGGCAAGCAGCATAGTCGCACAGAGACATCTCGTCGCGGGATGAAAGAGCACCGTGCGCCAGGGACATGGCACCACTTCCAGAGGACAGCACAGGTAGCTGAAACCATGGCGGCATTAGCTGGAAGAAAACGTGCGTCGGCTAAGACACGTGATCGTCTGCTGCTAGTGAGGCAGCCTTGTCGGAAAGAATTTACATAAATCAATGAGCAGAGGGACGGCGGTGATTTTTAGACACGGCCTGGTTCCGAATGAAGTTTCAACAGCAAAATATCTTCAGACAAGGCAACTGATTGAGTCACTGAAGCGTGCGGCACCGAATTACGCTCTGTGTTGTTAAGTGCTGCATCATCATGATATAAACGGCATCATTCGCAAAGAACTTTCGTGCAGGAGAGGCGGCGTCGTAGCTAAATCGACGGCATCGGCTACAAGGTGACGGTTTCGTTCTTAGAGACATTAATGTCGACGAGGGAGACAGCATCCTTCATAGAAAAACAGCATCATTCGCCGTGGGGCGACATCGCCTTCGAGGCTGAATCATTCTGCAGAAGACGGCTAACATCAAAAGTATCGTAACGTGGGTGTCAGCCCTCTAAACGTGCGATGAATGACTGGTTCGGTGAAATACCATCATCATCAAAGGAACGGCTTCCATCTATTTCCTGGGAAGACGGCATCGTCAGCAAAGATGCGGCCCTCGTTGCTACGCTAGCAACGGCATCATTCGCAAGAGAGACGGCATCGTTCTCCGTTGACAGCATCGGTAGCTGCGGCTGCGGCATCAACTTTGAGATGGAATTACACCATTGTCTGCAATAGAGACAGAGTCGTCCGCAAGGTGACGGGATCGTCTGCAAATATAAGCACCTAAGACGGAACGGCATCACTGTGAAGAGGATGCGTATTCCATGAGTATGTTGCAGTTACTATTACAATGAATGATTCGAGAGTCTCAACCACATCTGAGTATTGTGTGTGCAGTAACTCTACTAATCTAGCCATGCCATTAGTTTGAGGTTGGGCTCTCTTTTGAACACATTTCCGTCCTCTTTAGAAGACAGTTCCGTCATAGGGCTGATGCCGTCTCTCTTCTAGACGATATATTCCGCCGACGGCGGAAAATGGTTTCGGACGATGCCGTATCGGCGAAGTCTCTGTTAATGATGCCGTCTATCTGGCAGACGTTGCGTGTTGGTAGTACGGTACCGTTTCACTTATATGCCGTCTTTCTTATGAACGATGCTGTCTTTCGCTTGCGAACGATTCCATTCTCCTATACCGACGATGCCGTCTCTCTTGGGAACCCATGCCACCTCTCTTACCAGGTGATGCCGTCGCTTTAGCTACGGTTCGCCTCTCATGTGGACACATCGTGTTCGTGTGATTTTTTCGCCGTCTCTATTGTGGACGATGCTGGTAATATCGGCAAACCTAACTAATGCTGCTTTCGTCAGGGACTCCTGCAACCCAGCGTTGCCATTTCTTTTCGGTTAGCCGCCTCTCTGGAACGCTGCGTCTCAACCGCATTACAATGTCACTTGCGGGTGATGCCAGTCTTTGTTGCGGGTGATGCCGTCTTTGTTGCAGGTGATGCTGACTCCTCTTGGCTGATCCCGGCTTGCCCTCTTTCCGGACGCTGCCGCCTCTCCTACAGCTGATGCTGTTGCTCAACTACGTGCCGTCTCTCTCATGGACGATACGTATATCGGGCGACGCTGTTTTATTGCAGATGATACTTTTGTATCTCAACTACAGCAGATTATTTGTTCTGCGACACAGTGACTCAGCCTCATCTTGATGTATACGTGTTTCTGATTTTGCCTGTCAAACAGACCGACTCTTTGAAGTGATTTCGTCTCTCTTGCACGACCTTATCTTTTGTAGATTTTCCGTCTGTCTTTTGGAAGATTTCTTATGTCTGTTGCAGACGATATCTTCTGTTTTGTCTTTCAGTGGCACTATAGACTCTAGCCGCCCGCTGAAAAACTGGCTCCGTTATTTGCGACTCTCATTCAGGCTGCGTCTCTGCGGCGTACTTAATTCGGTCGGCCACTACTGCCTATCCTTGCGGTTGTATGCACTTGTCTCTAGTGAAAGTTGTCCGTCTTTCAAATGATGTATCTTACCAATCGCCGCGTGTGTCTTCATGCTTGGTCTCTCTGCAAACTATACTCTCTGTGGCTTTTGGTTCGGCTCTCATCATTCTATTGTGCCTTTGTTGTTGCACCATGCCTGTATGATGGTGAAATCTCTTATCTAATTTACATCGCTTTTATTGCGACTTCAATAACTTTTGAAAGTATAGCATTGCAGTAATCAGTATTTAGATAGACTACAGTGTGAGCGTTAGATTTAATCATAGGATGACTAAAAAACGTTATCTGCTCGTTTATCGAACTTGATTCGACGTTACCGACATTATGAAAGTATAGAATCTAAAATATTGGTACTACGATCGTCAACGGCTGTGGATGTTCATGCATGATGGGTACAGAACATATT
>WPIO01000434.1:0-46961 GCA_009760855.2 Cristatella mucedo
TTCAAAGCCGTGATCTATCGGGAAACGTTGATTTTGCCGGATGACTCGGTGACCGTGATTCGTTCATATCCTGCCCAGTCAGCAGCTGGCTGAGGGGGACGCGACTGGTCCACGGGAGAGGGGCCATTTCAAAATTCACAGGAGTCCATGGGGCAGCACACAGTACTGCTCTCCAGTCTGTTCCTACCACTGCCTACATTCCCGTTCCTCGCAGCTTGTCTGAGGCAATGCGTGGGCCACGCAACTTCGGTTGAAGCGGCTGCAGCCTCTGGATGCTACAAGCAGCAAACCGGCACGACCTTGACCTCTTGCAGATCGAAGAGGGCAAGCGCTGTGCTGCTGCTCTTTATGGCTCTCTGGCGCATCACGTGTAGGTTGGCACCCTGATCGCGCTCCATTGCAGGAAAGCTATGGCGCAGCATTTGCTTGTTCCGTCCTTTGCAAAGCGTTAATGAGCAGGTTGTTCCCGATAGCAGCCGTCGTTGGCAAGTGCATGAAAGCTTAGAGAAGACAACTCTACAGCTGATTGACGCTCGGCATACGTACATGGAAGCGGCAAGGCCCCCCATGTGATTGGTTTTTTTCAAAGACGCTCTTAGAACTCGTTTGTCTTACGTGTTGACACTGCTGCATGTCACCTCTAACCATGTCATGCACGATGACATGGTGCATATTACCACTAATCGTCGATTGTGCTTTCTTTACAGCACATGTAAAGTGCCTAGAAAGTGATTCAGTTCTCCTAGGGCACTATACAAATGTATTGTTTGTTATTATTATTATTATTATTATTATTATTATTACCACTTGACAGACTGCTCAAAGTTAGTATGGTGCTATATGAGTGTCAGTGCCATGCTGCCTCACACAGCAGCTGGGTCATAGTCCATCGGCTTGGCTCATGTCAGTTCTTCAGCAAACAGTACTTCATTCCCAGCGGCAATTCGGTTAAAGCCACTAAAGCTGGCCTGCTGCTATGTACATGAGACTTTTCGATCGGCAGGTCTACATGTGTTGTTTTAGTTTAAAAATGCGACATCGAAAGTTTGGTTTGTCGTATGAGCATAGTGGACGTACAAGTAGGGGCGGGTCTCCTACCCATTCTGCTTGCTATGGCCAAGAGGGCCGATAAAAGACCCCAGATCCTTGGCATGTTGAACCCCTTTCGCAAAACATATAGGCATGCAAAGTCGCAATCGTAAGGCTGGCCTTCTTTGAGAAGTCTGAGCAGGTGTCCGTTGACCATAGCAGTAGTAGTGGGTGTGCACGTTTGATATTAGGTGCACCTCAGGAGCAGCTGTGCTTGTAGGTTTCAAGTTCTAAGCTCAGATAAATCGCTGGCAAAACAGATGATGGACAAGTTTCCCTAGAAATTGCTTAACTTTGGGTAATGGAAATTCGACTAGTCGCAGATGCTTTCAAAGCTATTGGTCCATTTTGTAGTCATTCACATCACTCGACAGGTTTTTCTTGTGAGGAGCTGAGTTTTAGATGCGTTTACGTTTTTGTCGATCACACGATCTTTAGCTGCCCGAACAAAAGGACCCAGTTTGCTGCTAATTGCCAGGTCATGGCTGAGCTAGATAAATACTGTGTACGCCGATTCCACAGTGTGTCACTTCTCAAGCCTTTGCTGGGGTGACTTGCCTTTTGTGGAATCCTTGCCTTTGAAATTCTTTGCTCTTTCGTAGAAATAAATCTCTTTCTAGGTATGCACTTCTCATTCGCTGGAAAGAAAGCATATCGTGTGATTGGTGATAACATACACAATGGTAGCATGCATTAGCACCTAAAGGACAATTCAGATGGATGGAGCAAATGCTGCAAAGAAGTGGGTT
Organism: Cristatella mucedo; assembly: GCA_009760855.2. Taxonomy (NCBI): domain Eukaryota; kingdom Metazoa; phylum Bryozoa; class Phylactolaemata; family Cristatellidae; genus Cristatella; species Cristatella mucedo. The sequence goes on from WPIO01000434.1 coordinate 1,839, forward strand.
TTAGCTTCCTTTTAGATATCGTCTAGTCAGTCAGCGGATGTCGTGTAATCAGTCGGGGTGATTTCCAGGCTTAAAAGAGCTTAGGAACTGAAGGCACGATTTTCAAAGGATTTGACATAGGTTGGAAGCACAGCTAAGTCACTTGAATTGGAAGAGAAAGTAGTGCGATGGAACGCCTGATTACTTGGTATTTCAAACAGGTCGGCAGGAGAATAAAGGGATCTAAATGAGAGTGCATGAACCTTTAAGTCGATAGAGTGCTTGCTGTAGAGCTAGTGCAGGTCGGCATAATGTGGCAGCTGCAACGTTCACGACAGAGAATCCTAGCCATAGACTTAAGCAGCACTAACTGTAAGTGGCCGGAGGATCTGCAAGTCGCACAAGATCTGAGTCGCTAAGTCTGGAGGACATGTCAGAGAGAGAGAGAGAGAGAGAGAGAGAGAGAGAGAGAGAGAGAGAGAGAGAGAGAGAGAGAGAGAGAGAGAGAGAGAGAGAGAGAGAGAGAGAGAGAGAGAGATGTCACAAACGTGCACACATGCTTGGTTGTTGTTCCATATCTGAGCAAGCCCACATTTTTTTGCTATGCATCTTTTGCTATATATTGTCCGACTTGACTGTGAGCGTATGTGGTCTCCTGAGAGGCACTTGGTTTGCCCAAAACATTGAAGCTACCTTTATCGTAATCCAATTTGAGGCAGTTTGCTGTCATATAAGAGTGAATGCCAGCAATTTTTACAGGGGACCATTAGTGCCGAGTTGTTTCTGACTGTTGGCTGCTGTGAGTCCTGATGGAGTTGGGGGTCATGGGTTTAAATCGTGAGTATGCAAACAAATGCTTCCTTTATATCAATAGAACAGTGATTTCTAAAGATGTTATAGCATAGCTCAAGTTCAGCTGGACTGAGCTCAGTCGGATCGATCGTTATCAAAATCCCTCAAAATCGCCTAGACTACTGCTGATCTGGCCTTTGTCATCTGGTGCTGCTGCTCTTGCTTTTGACTTAACCGGCTCTTTTTTGTTTTGGAGCACTGATTTGTCTTGTCTGTCTCTGAGATTCTGCCTCTGATTCCAGAGTTGCTAATGTCTCGAATCGGTCGGCTTATGTATGTATATGCGGTATATCTCGGCGGGTGTCACTTTATGAAAGCTGCCGTAAAAAGGTGTTTCACAGGAAGGTTATTAAAATAAATAAATCCTAGCTGATTAAACAGCCTCTCTTTGTATAGTGACAGAAGAGCCTTTAAGGCTAATCGAACCCACGACCTCGGGACCGAGGTTATGAAATCAACCGCCTTACCTAGTGTGCCATCACGGCTCACATATTGTAGCTCGTCGAAAGTCCAAGTGCCTTTTGATGTGCGCAGCCACAAGAGTTTGATTGGGATAGCAAAGGGAAAGTGAAAGCATAGCTGGGTCAGGAGGCCATAGTCGAGGAAGTGGCTAGAACGGAATTAGCAAAGCAGTACAACTGCTGAGGATGCACCATAGTCGGCAGCAGCAGGAGCAGTGATTAAGATGTTGCTGGGTAAAGAATCCTGGAAGTGGGTTCCACAGTCTTGTACCTGGTGAGCCAGAGCTTCCACTTGCCCACGGTCTGTAAGTGAAAGGGCAGAACCACTAATTCATTGCCTCCTGCTGCCCTGAGATGAACCGTGGGCAGCAGGAGGCTGAAGCAGGTGTAGCATTTCGGCCTGGTACGAAGGACCCAATCATCGGTGTGGAGCCAGAGTAAGAATGTTTACTCCATATCCGTTTGCTCAGCCGGTTGTTTTGTGAGCCAGCTGGGGGAAAACCTGCCTCTTTGATGTAGATGGGTTGCCTTCGTCAGTCATCCTGCACTAGTTTAACCTTCGAACAACAAACAGCAGGATAATTCAATTAAGCTCATCCAGTGGCAGTTCAGGGCTGAATGACTTGCTCATGCTGAAGAGGCCTCGGTGAGCCGTGGTGGTTTGACAATGCCAGTCACCAACCGAGGCCCGACCACACAGGCTTCACAGAGGATACTTGGTGAGCTGAAGTCAAGGAAAATTGAGCTCGGTGCCGGGAAAAATGAACTCGCTCGCAGGAAACAGCTACTCGATTCTAGACCATCTAGCTGCAAGCCTGTTGTCGGACCACTGTCAGAATCTGTATTTCAGTATTGTTACTACCAGCTGGCATGCCTTTTTAGCTACTAACAACTCGGCTTGGAGAGAGTGAGTGAGTGAGTGAGAGAGAGAGAGAGAGAAAGAGAGTGAGAGAGAGAGAGAGAGAGAGAGAGAGAGAGAGAGAGAGAGAGAGAAAGAGAGTGAGAGTGCACCCGTGTCTGCTTGCACGTGTGTGACTCAGCCAGCCTCTGTAATATGCTCTCCAGTAAGCAGCATAGATGGGTTGCATGGCTGCAGGTAAATTACCGGTTTATTTGTTTGTGCCTTTGTAGTCCTTTCAACGTGTGGGTTTTTGTGTGGGGTGACAGCAGGTGACCAGCAACAAAATTCTTGTAAACTCTGGACCTTGTTTCCACTGTCCTGCTTCTACGAGGGAGTGCATAGATCTGCTACTGCCATGCTCAACTAACATTGTAACTATGTCATTAGCCTCAGGTCGTGTCCCAACACCTTTCAAAAAGGCTGTAGTCAGGCCACTACTTTTGAAAGCTACACTAGACCAAGAGAACTAGGGCAACTTCTGCCCAGCCTCTCTTCTACGGTTCCTATAAAAGACACTGGAACTAGTTGTGGCAGACCTGTTGAGCTATTATATTGAAACTTCAAACCTAGCTAGTACGTTGCAGTCTGGTTTTAGAGCTAATCACTCCATTGAATCAGCATTGTTTTTTGGCATAGGACGACCTTATTAGGAATGCAGACTTACACAGAGCCTCTCTTCCTTGTTTTGCTCAATCTTTCGGCAGCTGTTGATACTATCGATCACAAATTGAATGACGGTAAAACCAACTTACTAGTTATGGGCTAACCAAGTGTGATCGAGGAATTGGAAAACCTAATGGTCTAAATCGGCTCTGCCAGGAATATCTCGTAGTGCATCTGCAGACATATAGGTGTCCTGTTCCAATGTGACCTTTCTTTAGACGACCACATTAGTTCCACAGTCAAGTCTGCCTACTTTCAGCTAAATAACATTGCTTCAATTCGAGTTTGTTTAGACAGCGATAGTACATCTAAATTGGCCCATGCATTTGTGACATCCCGACTCGACTTCTGTAACTCACTGCTTGTTGGTCTACCGGCCTATGCCATCAGGTGCTTGCAGCTGGTGCAAAACGCAGCAGCTAGGCTTGTCTGTCGTGAGCATTGCAGTTGCTACATCACACCACTTCTTGCCGACCTGCACTGGCTCCCAGTCAAGCAGTGCATCGACTTTAATGTTCTGTAACTCACTTTTAGTTACCCTCATTCTCAGGCTTCAGCCTACCTGTCGGATCTACTCCACTAACCAGGCTAGGCATAATATCACCCACTTTTTCAAATCAAATTGATTAGCTACACCTCATATGAATATCAGATCCTTTGGAGACGTGCCTTTCGATTTTATGCTCCCAAATCCTGGAAGTCATTCTCGACTGACGTCAAGACATCCCCTGACTTGGCAACATTTAAAAAGAAGCTAAAAATGCACACTTTTATCTTAGTGTTAAGTGGGCCCATGCGAATCATCCTTGTGTGCTAATGGGTGCTGACACTGCATACTGTTATCAACCATATTTGCATGTTGACCCTCTAACGTGTCAGATCTAACCATGTTAGCTTGTTGACATTGAGCATGCTAACACTAAACATTTGATAATACTTTATGGCAAATGTAAAGGATCTAGAAAGAGATTATTCTCTCTAGGGTTGCTATGCAAATGCTTTATATCTACTAATTAAAAGGAGAAGTCCTTATGCCGCAAGACGCACATTCACATGGCAAGATGGCGCAGCGTTGTCTTCCGTGACAGAACTACATGACGCTTCGAAGCGAGTCCACAGGCAGTGAGCTGCTTGTTATTAATATTAAAATAAGCTCCAAGAATGCATTCACTTGACTTGACGTTATGGGCTGATGGGATGTGTGCTGTGATGTGCTGACTTACTCGATGCTTGAAGGCTACGCCTCGATTGATTTGTTGGTCGATGGCTGTGTTGGCCTCCACGTGTTGTCTAGCAAACTGCATCCTGTGGTTGTTGGCTGTCCCTCGGGCTCAACCAACTTGGCCCTGCCGTCTCGGTCCTCAGGTTTACCGGCCGGCTCACTCTAGCCAGTAACTAGCAGGCGTTCTTTCTTTGCAGCAGCTGCCCGAGTGGTGAAAAGGTGCTTCCGGAAGCTTCTGCTGTCTGTCATTAGCCCCAGTGTGACACTGAGACACCATCCGCACGCCAGCCAGACGGCATCTCCGAGCAAGCAAAGGAAATCTCATCTTCGAGCGTGACCCTGCCACTACGTGACCCTATCACCACGTGACCCTTCGATCACCTGCCTGTGGCCACCGCTGCGTGAGCGGACTGAGCTGCCAGCGCCGCCGAAAGCAGAGCGAGCTGCTGCCTCCGCCGCTGCCGGCAGCCTTAGGCAGTACCTGCCGCCTCAGCGGCCACCGATACTGCTTCCGGTTCGTCATTCGACGAACACGGCTCTGATCCTCGCTATGCTCGCTAACTTGCTGGCCCTCGTGACAGCTGCAGCCGTTCTGCCGACTGTGCAGCCGCAGCCGAAGCCCTCCAGTGCCCCAGTGACCAGTGCAGCTACGAGCAAAGGCCACGGCACAATCCATGACAGCAGCTGCCTCCACAGCTGGCCGACAAAGCACGACTGTCACGTCATCTCGTGCGGTAACTGCGTCGCTGTCCTCGACTGTGCGCTCGAGCACATCGCGTCTCCCGACGGCAAACGTAACCAGTGGCAACGCGGCATCAACGTCGGCCGCAGGTTTAGGTGGGAGCACAGCTTCGGCCAGGCCTTCTACCCCAGTCGGGCCACAAAGCACACGACCCGGTAAGTCACTCGGTGTTCTCTGAAGTAGCCAAACTGAAGGCACTGAAGGCGCCGTAAATGCCTTCCTGTCGTCGCGATTCGCCGCTACGGCGGTCACCATGGCGCCGTGGATAGTGAACGTAGTACGTTTGTTGATAGACGTCGAAGAGGTGCGGCCTGCTCAAGCGGTTTTCTCCTCTGAATGCAAATGAGAGCCAGTGAAGCAGCTGAGATACCTGGGATACGAGGCGACTCTGCTTCTCTGCAGTCTGCGATTAGTCTGAACCGTTGAACAGGCGGCCTCTGTATCTGTAGTACCTGTCGGTCGGAGCATGTTGCGAGTGACTGAGGCAGCTGGCCATCGCATTGCAGCAAATATCTGCTGACAGCGGTGTGCACGCTAGCTCGTTGTGGACCCGAGCGAGTGGTGCACGCTCACAGCGAGCCCCAGCGTGCCTCTTGCTAGTTTAATGTGAGTTTTGAAAAAAAGAAGCTCTTCCAACTCTTCCGAATTATTAGCAGTGAAAATTTACATCATAATTCACGTCGTGAAGTGAAAATGCCAATGACATTATTGCATTGCTTGCTTTCGAAAAAGATTTTTTTGCCAGCAACGAGGCTGCACCAGCTCCTTGTCCCGACAGTGGAATCAGACCGACGTGTCCCTTCTGCCACCATCCGCCCCCTGTCGCGAATGTTCAGGTCATAGAGGATGTAGCAGTGCGGCACCGAGACCGTGACCTGACGGACGCTGAGAGCGCTCTCACTGAATGCTGTTCCTCGTGACGAGCGAATGAAGTGGTCCACGGAGCAGGCGGAGCAGTGCGGCCACGATCGTCTTGTACACTACTGCCAACGTTCAGTATCGTGAGGAAAGAGCCACTATTTCGTCAAAGAGCCATAAGTTCGTCTCTCGAAGAACACTGCTTATTTTGTGCCCATAATCTTCACAGTATTTGCATTTCGGGGATGGAACGGGCGTTCTGCAGTCGGTCGGTCCTCGCCGTGACACCAACGTTTAAGGAAGCGGGCTGAACAAGTTCGTGCGCGCAAGCGGTTGCGAACGTGAACGTCTCAGCGCAGCCCTCCTCCCCCTACTTTTTTCTCCATCCATCCATCCACCCACCGTCAGTCCACTGATGCCTTCTGTGCACTATCAGCTGTAGAACGTTCTTCGAATTCTGATCGTTCTTCTGCCCGGATTGCTCGTGAGTACAGAGAATTTTCTTTTAATCCTACCAGCTCTTGCAAGAAGCTACTTTTGGGATTCTAGGAGAGGCAATTGGCAGAAAAATCAGAGGCCAGGGGGCTGGGGATCAGCACGCAAGCCTGGCTAAGCGTGTGCCGGTGGATTCTCCCAGTTTTTTCTGGACGGCTCGCACGTCGAGATGCGGCGGCTGCTGCATCTCGACGAGCGGAGATGAGCAGAGAAGTGTGCATTGCTGCACATAAAGCTTGCTAGCCTTTTATCTGGACTGCTCTTAGAGGCTGGGCTGAGCAGCGATGCTGAAAACAACGCTGGCTCTCGCTGCCTTGTCTGACCGTGGCTTTAGCAGCTTAGCTGCGGGTGTGAGCTCGTGCTTGGCATTACCCTAGCGCCAGCATTTTTGCCCACACTCAGCAAGGTGGATGGAGGTCCGCGACAGCCCAGCAGCAGGACGTGTGCAGGTGCTCGCTCTTCACGACCGAGGTTGTGGGTTCGAATCATGCAGTGGGCGATCTTTTATTACCAACTGCAAATGGTGGTGATAGCCGTTAGGGTCTCCTGCTAGTATACGAATAAGGCTGTTAAGCCAGCAGCTAATATTTATTTATTTAAGGCGCTTGCACTTCATGACACAAGTCGCGGGTTTGAGAGTCGTGCAGCAGGCTTTTTCTTTTCTGTCCACTGCGTGCGGGTAATAACCACTAAGGCTCTTTTGATGCTTTATACACGAGGCTGCATTGAATTGGTAAAGCCTTTTACTTTGCTTCAGCCCTGGAGAGAGTGGCCTCCTCAGGTGACGTACCACCTCAGCTGCGCGTACCTTCACCTAACGTAGTCGTAATACCTTCTTTTACTCTTGAGATTTTTGCCTTGACTGTGCGAGCTGTCCTATTATACATTCACTATAAAAGGACCTAGTTAGCTCAAAATATAATGTCACCATTAGCCAGTGCCCACCGTCGGTCGTTCTTTGGACTGTCTATGTACGAGAGCCTCTCCGTGACCTTTGGCTGCTACATCTAACTCTTGTCCTTTGTAACGTCGAGCCGTAAGTGACTTGCAGTATCTGATACCGATTCCACTAGTTTACAACCGAATGACGTGCTCACTGTGACATAGGACGAAGTGTAGTGTGAACCGCCATTACTGGAGCTCGTGGCTCTGCAGCCCAGCTGCAGAGCCGGGAGGTGGGCGGAGGGGGCACTTGCCCTCCCACAGAACGAGGCAGCAGCCAGGGCAGCCCCCCTATACATATGCAGCCCCGCCTGATCATCGCCAGCGACGAAATTAGGTCCCACTTCCACTCGACGAGCAACAGCAGACAGACAGAGTTCTTGTCGAAAAACACCATGACTTTGAGCTAAACACCTTCTTTGCTCGTGGTTCTTTCCCTCCCTGTTACGTAATAAGAGTGTACATGTTGAGTATTTTTTGTTCATGTTGCGTATTATTTTATTACGTAATAAGAGTGTACGCAGGGAGCGGTCGCACACCAACACGGCGAGCATAGAGCACTATGCTGCATGGCAGTAAGCAACTGATTGTTGTGGATATCCAGAAAGAGAGGCACATCGATCGATGCATATCGATGTGCGTGCAGTGTGACGTGGTAATGTCGGTTGTGGGCACGGCCAGATGCGATCCTGATGGCCCCACGTGTGGCAAAGATTAGGGCAGCCTTCTGCTGCTCTCTGCCGAACCGATTCATTGCAAGTGGACTCATCCCGGTGACCTTCTCAACCGTGTGCTGCTTTAGGCTGAAGCTCGCTATGCCATCTCGCCGCCCCATCCGGCATCGTTCGGTAAGGGTGCTCTCGCTAGCGTCACATTTCAGTGCCCTTCGCGTCTCCGCAAAGTGCAGTGCAGCTACCTCCTTCCTGCTGTATTGCTGCTAGCCGCGAAGCTCAAAGGAAACAAGCAAAAATAATCCCTTCATTCTCTGGCACCATCTGGTGACTTATTAGAACTAGACTCCCACCAGGCCAGGCATCGTGTCACCTGCTTTTTTTTAATCAAATCGTTTAGCTATGCCTCGATTGAACCTCGGTCTTATGGAGACCCTGCTTTTAGCTCATGTGGTCCCAAAGCCAGGAACTCACTTCTGACTGTGATCACGACTCCTCGTATTTACGTGCTGCCCATTGCGTGTCACGGCTAACTAATGTAATCTAGCTAATGTAATGAACGTCGGCATTGTGCATGCTACCACTGACCGTTCGACCGTGCTTCCTTTACAGCACATGTAAAGTGCCTAGAAAGAGACGAGGTTCTCTGTGAGCACTATGCAAATGTATTATTATTAGTATTTAATGGTGACGTGGCAGTGAAGTAGCGGTTTGCAAAGCGTGCTTCATAGAGCGCCTGGTGCCCTGGGCAGGGAGAGAAGGTGAATGAGAAGGCCTCGGCAAGTCGCTGCTCGGCCGGGCCTCTCGTACGGACGCACACGTTGCACGGAGTTTGCGCCGGCTCGCGGTTCGTCTGCTCCCCCGTCGGTCGCTTTCAGTTGCCTGCACCGTCGGCTGCCAGTCGACAGCAGAGAGAACGGAGGCGCTCCGCTCTCTCTGCCTGCACCGCCCCCCCGGCATGGATGCAGCGGCCGAACTGCACTGCGCGAGCTGTTTGCTGGTTGACCAGTCGCCGCTGCACGCCACTGTCGACTTCGCCGAAGCCGCCGAAGCGCCGATTCTCCGCCCGTGCCATCCAGGCCGCTATATCCGCGCCCAATCGGCCGTTTCAGGCGCAGACCGAGCGGCCATCGACACCGCCACGCAGCAGCTCACCGTCGTGCTCTCGTCGGTTCTGGGCGGCCTCGTCGCCGCCCTAGCGGTCATCGTCGCCGTCGTGGTCCTCCTGAGAAGGCGTCGACGCTCCACGTGCTGTTGCAGGCGACAGCGCTCGACGTAAGCGAAGCTGCCCGGCCATGTGCAGAGCGCCGGCGTGAGCGCCAATCTGCCGCTGCCAATCTGCCACGGCCGCCGGTGCGTGCATCGTCTGCTATCGTCGTGCAATGCTGCCCGTGCCCTCCTCCCAACCGCCGGCCCGCCGCTTGTCGCCTCGACCAGCGCGGTGGAGCGGTGGCGGCGCCTCTCGAGTGGCGGCAGCCGGCTGCTGCTGCTCGCCGAGCCGCTTGACGTTGAACTGCAGGCGCCCAGCACGCGCCTTCCCCGTTTCGTTTCGTTGCTGTCCGCAGTGGCCTGCAGCTGGCTCCTCAGAGCAATCCGGGTGGCAAGCGCGAGCCGGCAGCGCCCTCCGCCGTATATGGCACGGGTGTGGCAGAGCGCGACCCGCTGCGACCGGCGGCGCAGTCGCCCGAGCATGCGATCATTGCCTTGGACAACATGGAGTACATGCAGACAGGCCGACTGCTGTCGACGCTGTCCGACGACGTCGAAGACGAGCGCTGCATCGTCGCCAGCGTGCCGCCGGTGATAGATCGGGTGAGGTCACGGGCTGGCGGGCATGAGCTGGTGTCGAGGGCAGCCAGCAGAGGCTGCCCCTTTTGCCGATGTAATCCCCGATTGCTCGATCGATGCCTCCATTTCTATGCAGATGACGCCCTGCCCTACTGCATGTGTGCTTTGATTCGTCCGTGCCGTCAAGCACCTCGAACTCTCTTAACTCCCTTGTCGCATGCAGTGCAGACATTTGCACTCGGAGGATAGGAGGATGGAGAGTCCTCAAATTGAATTACGATAAAACCGGCTTACAAGCTTTAGGCAAGCCAAGTGTTGCTCAGAAATTGGAAGGCCTAATTCTCAAAATGGGCTTGGCCAGCATATCTATTGTGGCATCTGCTAATTATGGGCTAACATGGCATTACTCAGAAAACGAAAAGCCTAGCCCTCAAAGTGGGCTTTCACCAGCATATCTTGTGTAGTGTCTGCAAGCAATCTGGGTGTCCTGGTACAAAGTGACCTTTCACTAGATGACCACAACAGCTCCACAGTCTAGTCTGCCTACTTCAAGCTATAATTCATTTGTATAGTGCCATAAGAGAACTTAATCTCTAGTTTGGCGCTTCACGTATGCCACGGGCCTCTCACCGCGACCTTGGTCGGGGCGAGCATCTTAACCACTGAACCAACACAGATTCATATATGTATATATATGCATATATATATATTCATATATATGCATATATATATATATATATATATATATATATATATATGTATACACAAACCTTGTGCACGGCAAACTACTGTTTAAAAGTCGCATGCATGCACCTCAATTAGTTGCAAACATGTACCTCGATGTACCAAGGTTCATCATGGTGGCATGCAAGTCGCATATGATGCAGAGGTCGGTGGGTTTGTTATTTGTAGACACGTTGCTTCCGGTTTACTTACGGTCATATACGCTTTGTATAAGCATTTTTGTATTTAGCTAAAAATCATTGGAACTTCCTGTGCCCTGCATAGATAACATTTTTGTCTCCTGAAAGCCCTCCGGCCAGTCATCTCAGTATTTTCTCAAGCTGCTGCTGCTGCTGCACGGTAGCTCGAGCTCGCAGCCAGTGAGCACGAGCATCGAAGAGAAAGCTGGCTGCACTCGTAGTCAGCCTGTGGACGTCGGGACAGAGGCTGACTGATGTATAGGAAGTGTCCACTGCTGCCGAGTGCCGAGCTCTCTGCAGGAAGCCATCTCGAGCTATCGTGGGCCGTTTCGCAGGGACCATGCGAGCCACTTCACGTTTGCCTAGCTGGAAACGTCGGATTCACATCTGCTTTCAGGCTGCCCAACTTCACTGCGCCCTCTTGCGATGCCGTTATATTCGCAGATCGGCCAGTGGCAGTGCATAGGGGTTAAACTGCGGTTAAGGCGAGGGGGAGGCTTGTCTGCGCAGGGAACTGCACGCCTTAGGTCTTAAGCTGTGTCCACACTGGCCTACGCTCCTAGTCGAGACAGTCGTTAACTTGACTTAACTTCGAACTAGCGTCGAACTTGCCATTCTTAAACTGTGCAACAGTGCGGAGTCAAGACTAGCCTTGTTATCGGGCTGTATCTGGTACGTCCTCTCTCACCTAGCGACCAGAGAGTTATCAGGAGTGTGGAGGTCGTAAAGTTATCGTTTGGCGGCAATTGGAAATAGAGTATCTACTATCTGCGGAAACATACGTGCTGCTGCCTGTATACCTGCATACACTTATATACCAGCCAGCGAAAATTTAGTCACCATCATTCTAGAGGCAGCTTTCTGCATAGATAAATTCCTGTATTCTGAGTGCTTGCGCTGCCACTGACTGGCATCCACTCGCAACACGTCCATGCAGGCGGCATCCATTTTGCTTTTTGGGTCTGTTCCTGAATTGTCGGCTTCATCAGTTGTCTCGGATCTACCGCCAAGAGGTAGACCACCCGGCTAATTCTTCAAACCTGGTCCGCGAGACCGAGAGACTCCGCGAGACTGTGTTTCTAGCCAACCTCCAGTTTCCGCCTCTTATCAGTAAAGCTGACGAAGTAGCCCCAAGTTCGAGGCTGCCTCGAGTCCGACAGTTCGTCAGTGTAGTCGGCGCTTTAGCCGAAGGGTTTCGGTGTTTGCACTCCACCAGCAAGGTCCTGGTTTCCGGTCCTGCAGCAGGCAATCCTTTATTGCTCACTGCAAGTGGAAGTGACAGCAGCTGAGGCTCTTCTACCGGTACGTCAACGAGAGCCTGACGAATCAGCTGACCATTGCACTGAATAATCGTCTGCAAAGTCAGTGGCGGTAACCCCCCCATCCGCACACACACAGCAGGTGCTTGGTGCCACCGCCCTTGGTAATGCGCTTTGAGTAATCGTGCGAATGCAGTTGTTTGTCTGCAGCTGCTGCAGTCAAAACGAGGCGAGCCCTTGGACACCGGGCCACCCAACTGCATCTGCTCTCTCTCTCTTCAGTGCGTCAAGCCGTACGCTTGCACAAGCCTCCTGTCTCAGCCTGCGCCCAAGGAGGCCACTGCCAACGGAGGGCGCCTGCGGGCCGACGAGCCGACACCATACTATTCTCTGCCGCCGCTTGAAGAGACGTCGCCTGGTGGCCAGACATCGCACTCGGCCTCTGGCGAGACCGGTGACGTCCCGACGCACTACCAAACACCCGGCTCCTTGTCGGCAGACGCCAAGCACACATACGCCTCGCTTGCCGGCGAGCCACCAGCAGCCCAACTGCCAGCAACCGAGTCGATTTACTTTGTGGTCGATGCAGTGAAACGCTAGCGCCTTCGCGTGCTGCCCCGCCCCCTAGTACCGAAGGCTCGAGCTCAGGCTGGCGGCTCGGCCTGTGACCGGATGCCGTCGCCAAGGCAGCCCTGCTAAAGCGATGCGCGCGAGCCCAGCAGATGCGCGACCTGCCTTTGTCAGTCAGCCCAAGGCTCGCTGCTTAGTCGCTCGTTGCTCGTTTTCGTGCTCGGCTCGTCGCTGTCATTGTGGCTCACACCTGTCACGTGCCGGCTCACACCTGTCACGTGCTGGCTCACCAGGTCGGCACTCGAGAAATAGTTGAAACGGCTTACAGGTCGATGCAAGTCGTCCTTTATCCATGTGCCTCAACGCCCAGCTCCTCTTTTGTACTTGCGTCGTCTGTTTTATTTTTGTTCGTTGAGCCGTCTCTGTTGGGACGGCAGTCGCCATGGATTGGACACGTGCCTCGACGGCAGCAAACTCTGCCCGAGGCGGCAGCCACACTGCAGTAGCTGCTGCCTCGGTGGGCCCGAGCGCCATTTTTACGAGCGTCTGCCGCACGCGTACATGCGCAGCCATTTTGCAACAATCACAGGCCACTCGCCATGGGGTTGCCAACGTAACTTATTGGGCAATGCAGGACTTCCCGCATACCTGCTGGGGAAGGCATAGCAGCCAGAGGAACAGAGGGAGGAAGCAGCAGCCTATGGCTTGCTGTGCTCGGGTCCGCACTTCTTCTGAAGCCCATGCCGAGCCCTGTTTGAGCCCGTCTGCTCGAGCTCGCTGTTTTGCAATGTAATGCGCAGAAAATAAATACACTTCTTGCAAAGTGTCGATTCTCACGTGTGTAATGGGGGGCATCCAGTCACCTCATTGCGCGATGTTGCAGGCGAGCAATAAAAAATAACAGCACAAATTGTGGCCATGACGAACTCTTATGAAAGCTCCATGAAAGCTCTTACAGGCGGGCAGCCTGCGGTCGAATGCTCGCAGCGCACACACTCGGCAGCGACGGCGGCGGGCCTCACCGGTTGTCAATTGGGTTAGTCCAAATTGCAGCACCTGCTAATAAATGCAGGCCTCACGCGGCAGCGATTGCTCGGCAAGACGTCTGTCGAAAAAGGAAGGCAGACGACGCTAGCTATCGAGGGCGACCGAGCTCAAGTCAATTGTTTGCTGCAGCGAAGCTCGTTTATAATCAGCAGCAGCAGCAGCAGTAGGTTCTAGAGCAAGCTAGTCAAGTCCTCCACGGTGGTCGGTCAAGGGCGGTGTCAGGCACTTATGGGATGCGCTCGCTCGTCATTTGCCAGAGCTGCAGTCACCACCAGCTGCCTGCCTGTCTGGCTACCTGCAGCCGTGGCAGCACGCTATCGTGCCTCCGTGGAGCACTGACTGCCGCCCAACTGGGCCACTATTAGCAATTGTCACCAGCCTCAGCAGCGCAGGCCCGCTGTCCACAGCACTACCGGCCGTCTTCCCGACGGGCGTGGATAGAACGTGTGGGCGTGTGGTCGATGGAGATGGCGAGCCTGTCCGGGGTTCGCCCAGCATTTTTGAAGAGGACAGCAGCAGCTAGATCACAAGACCTCATGATGGCAGCCACTAGCGTCTCAAAAAAACTGCCAACGTGAGCAGAGCGGGCGTCCGCCGGCGGCGGCAGCAGCAGCGGTGCGGCGGAGCCGCCTCGTCTTCGAGCCCTCGTCTCCGGAAGGAGAGAGTAGGCAGCAGGAGCGGTAAAGGAAGGCAATCAGGAGTGGTTAAGGAGAGGACGCAGAAGGAACAGAGAAGGAGCTGCGGGTGTGGCAGACGCCCGGGCGACTACTTCCGGCTGCTGACTTTGGCGGCCAAATAATCGAGCAATGAAGAGATTCTGCCGCCACTGCTTCTGGCCTCGTTCTGAGCAGTATCGGCTCGGCGAGAGCCCGCTTGACCAGTGGCGGTGGCTGCTGCTGCTGCGGCCGCTTCTGCAGCGGCCTGCGATCCGGGAGGCGGAGCGCCAATGCCCACCACCGTCCTGTAGGCGTCGTAGAAGTGCGTGCGCACCTGCTCGAGCCGTGTCCGTCGCTCGGTCGGCTCCGCGTGACGTACGCCGTGGGCCGAGTGGGCCGGTCGCGATGGACATTTCGAGCTGCCCTGGCTGCAATGGAGCATGAACTTCAGGGTGGGGTTCGGCACGGCAGCAGAATTCGGGCTCCGGCCACAGGGGTTAGGCACGGGTTAGACGAGCTGGTGCCTTCGGCTCGAGCGTGGCAGCTGCGCCAGACCGCACACACACACACACACACACACACGCACGCACGCACGCACATACACACACACACACACACACACACGCATGCACACACACACACACACACACACACATGCACACACACACACACACACACGCATGCACACGCACACACACACACACAGTGTGCTAGCAGCGGCTCTTGCTCATGCGCCAACTTACGACACGTGGCTTCCGGAAGACGACGAGCGACATGTCGGCAGATGCAATGAGGACGACTCTCGGCGGAAGTCGAAGCTGTCGAGCATCTGCCAGCTACAGCGAGCGACGGTTGGGCCGAGACGATCGGGGTCGGTCAGCAGCGGATGCAGCGAGCGACGGTGATGCAGCAGCGGCGAGAGGCGGAAAGGTTGCAGCTCGGGCCAACCGACGTCTTTAATGCACGGATGCAACCAGCCACTTGGTCTTAAGTAATCCAGTAAAGGTTATTCGATTCGATAGCCTCAGTTAGACCGATTCAATAGCCTCAGACTATATAGTGGCCAGAAGAGCCGTGGCAGCCAAGTGTCCACTTCTGCTTGCAGTGGTTATGAATTATTATTATTATTATTATTATTATAATTATTATTGTTATTGAATTATTATTAGTGGTATGAAGAATTACCCACTGCACGACTCAAACCAACCAGCGGACCCGGGTCTTGCTGGCTCCAAGCAACGTCTCGAACGCAGCTGCTGGCTGGCCGGCCTCCTTCTGCCTGCGGCCGAAAGCCCAGTGTCACCCTCCGCCTTTTCTTCCATCTCTTCCACTCAAGCCTCCGCTCCTCTCCGCGTTCTCTCCACAGTCACTAGCACCATTCGCCTTTGTTGCACACACTTGGCACGAGCATGCATCACAGGCATGCACCCCAGCGAGGCGGAAGCAGCCGGAAGTACGGCCGTGCCCGCCCAGTGCCACTGCTCTGCCGGCTGGAGGACTATGGCGGCGCAGAGCTCAGGCACGGCCGAGCCATGCTCAGGCGGTGGCCGACTCGCACCACACTCTGCCGGAGGCTGCATCTGCAGCTGCATCACGGACCGTCTTACCTGCCCACCGTCTCCAGGTCTGATGCCGACAGCGCCGATCTGTGCACGTGACCAGCTTGGCTGCCCATCGGCGGCGATTGGACTGCCGTAGGGGTTCTGTTGCAGCGGTCGCACTCAGCTGCTACTGCTGTGCCGGTATCACCATCAGCAGCAGCAGCAGCAGCGAAGCCGAGCTGCAGGTCGCCGCAGGAAGCGATTTGCCAACGATGCCCGTCGTCCGAGCCACGGGCAGCAGTGTGGCCTCGGGTTGCCCATCGTGCGTCAGACGACGTCATAACTCCGAATTCTCTGCTACTGCAGCAGTGGACCTGCAGCCCGGTCTCTGGGCTGTTTAGCCAGGAGAACGATAGAGCGATGCAGCTTTCACTGCGCACTAGGGTCGCGCTGACGACGGCAGTGCCCAGATGATCACGTGACCTGCAGTCACGTGATCCAAACTGCCATGCTTGGCTCTCGATCGTTGGCCAAGAGGCGCTCCTGCACACAAACCACAAATGCCGAGAGCAGTAAACACGATGGCGGCACGGGAGAGAGCCATCTGCTCACCTGCAGCGGCAGGAGGTGGGGCCACCAGCTTCGTCGTCGGCTCCGCAGAGGTTTGAGTCACTCACAGAGGCCTCAAAGTAAAAGTGCTCGCTCCTGTGCTGACTTTCAGTACGGCCGTTGCTGTGCAGCAGCTCCTCCTCTGAAGAGCGATACAGATAAATTATCAGAGAGAGTAATTCGAGAATAGTGGATGCTTCAGGCACGACAACTATCTTCCCTCCCTCTCTCTCTCTCTCTCCTTTTTATTTGTCTCCCTGTCTTCTAAACACTCAAACTCACTCACTAACTCATTCGAACTTACCGACATTCCTATCCGTGGTAGCTGAGCTGCTGCCCCTCAATGTTAATGCCTAACCACTAGGAGTACCATGAGCAGCTAGTCTCCTCGTGAGAAAATAATAGTAATAATAATATATTTTTATACTGCCCTCAGAGAACTGAATCTCTCTCTAGGCAATTACAGATGCTGCAAAGAAAGCATTACCAAATCTTTGGTGGTAACATCTGCAAGGAGCAGGTAATAATAATAATGCACTTGATAAAGCGCCCTCAGAGAACTCAATCTCTTTCTAGGTGCTTTACATTTGCTGCAGGTACAGTGTCAGAAGGAACATGCACACGAAGGACGAATCACAAAGAACAACCAAATGCTGTAAGGAACGAATCGTCTGCTCGGCTGCCACCGGTCTGGAATGGTCTGCCATTGCTTCACAGTGGGTGAAGGTTTCAACAAAAGCGTATTAAAGCTGCTTTCTGTGTAAAAACGACGTTCAGGCACACACCAGTAGTGCCCGTCTACTTGCAAGTCTTAAACCTATTCTCCTTAGTCCTCACTTGCTTCCCAAGCTTTAGCAAACCGTCTCAAAGTGAATAACGGTAAACTAATTTATTTAGTTATGGGCAAGCCTAGTTGCACTCAGAGACACCATTGCAAAACTCCGGACCAACTTATATAAGGATACCACAGCTAATCTTGTCTGTGCATTTGCGTCGACCGGTCAAGTAATCTGTAACTCACTACTCGCAGGTCTCTTTGCATGTGTAACAAAGCCCTTACATTTGGTGCACAACTCTGCAGTCAGGCTTACCTGTCGTCAGCATAATAAAACTGCCACATTACACTGCCTCATATCGACCTTCGGTGGCATCCCCTTCAAGTGTCGACTTGAAGGTTCTGTCACTCAGTTTTAAGCTCGAAAATTCTTCTCCAGAATAGCCATCTGAAGTACTTTCTACTCAGACTTCACATCTTAACACCCGCGAGCGCAGACAGACAGACAGACAGACAGGCAGACAGGCAGACAGACAGACAGACAGACAGACAGACAGACAGACAGACAGACAGAGACACACACACAGAGGCACACACACACAGACACACACACACACACACACACACACACACACACACACACACACACACACACACACACACGCACACACACACACACTTACACACACAGACACAGACACAGACACAGAGAGACACACACACACACACTTACACACACAGACACACACACAGACACACACACAGACACACACACAAAGACACACACAGACACACACACAAAGACACACACAGACACACACACAGACACACATACACACACAGACACACACACACACACACACACACACACGGTCCGATTGCTGTGCATTGTGCGCCTGCTGCATTGACGCCGTGCGCAGCCCTCCCCAAGTAGTCGGTACTGGCTGGGGGACAAACAAATTTCTTAACTGCTGGCCAGTCGCAAAACGATTGCCGGCGCAGGAGCAGGAGCAGCAGCTATGTGTCTCCCTCGGCCTTGCTGACAGCAGGGCCACCCGATAGACAGCGCGAGTGACAAGCAGAACGGCTGGATCGCACAAGCCCCTCACAGCTAGCTCTAGATAATTAATTTGTACAGCGCCCTAGGAGAACCTAATCTCTATTAAGGTGCTTCACATATGTTGCCACGAGGCTCGACCTAATGCTCTCGATAATCAAATGCATTCACCTTGAACACAGTGTAACTTTGAGCTCGTTAGCATCAGTGTCGATCACCAGCTTGCTGCTGCTGCCGGCGGCACGTGGCAGAAGGCACAGCAGCTGCTGCCGAGGCAACACTCGTGCGTCAATTGTGCACGGCACTCCCAAGGTCCTACTTACCGAGCACACGCAGGCCATCGTCTTGCCATTCACAGCTTGCCGACTCCACGGGTGTGCTGCCGCGGAGCGACGACCAGGACGAGCACGTGACGTCGTGACCATCGCTTGCAGACAGGCTGTTCACGCTCATAGTCCGACAGCTAGAAAACGATAAGGGTCACGTGCCACGAGTCGAGGCGCACCTGCACCCACCCGATTCAGCAAACTCGGCGATCGTGGGCGTGATAGAGAAAAGCTCCTCGTTCACTTAATAAATAAATTAACAAATACTGGCTGATTTAACAGCCTCTTTTTGTATGGCGACAGAAGAGCCTTTAAGGCTATCACCGCCGCAGCTTTGCAGTAATGATAAAGAATCCCCCCACCATAGGCCTCGAACCCACGACCTGGGGTCTAAAGTCACGAAATGCAGCCACCTCACCTAAAAGTGCCATCCCGGCTCACCTCAAGACAAGAGCTAGAGAAGCTGCGAGGCGATACGTGCAAGCAATACACACAAACTAAGAGCCTTTAAGTATTGTATCATAGAGCAAAAAAGTTGAAAAGCTAACGTTTCTCACACCGACGTTGTTTTACCATACAGCTTCCATTTTCGGAATGCGGTGCATAGCAGCTAGCTTCTCTATTTTTTTTATTAAACTTGAACGACGACAATACCAACCTAACAGCTAGGGGCAAACCGAGTGTCACTCTTAGCAACAGAAAAGCCACACCAAAAAATTTGGCTCGGCTACCATTGCTCCGTGGGCCCATGCACGCACGAAATATGGGTGCACAGTTCCAAAACGACCTTTCATCAGATGACCAATTAGCTACACAGTCAGATCTGCCTACTTTCTGCCATACAACATCGTACAAATTTGAGCTTTCCTAGATTTGGATACCAAATTCAAGCTGGTCGGCGAATTTATAACTTTCTGCCTAGATTTCTGTGACTGCACTTGCAAAACTTCTCAGCCTGTTCAATAACATGTTTATGGTAAGGGCTAAAATTGGCAGCTTGAACGTGGTATCTGCTACATTACACCACTATCCATTGACCTGCACCGGCTGCTCATCAAGAAGCACGTCGACTTCAACGTCTTGTCACTTTTAAATTCTGTCATTCTACCAGATTACCTATTTAAACTACCTAATGCACAGACTTCCCTTCAGATCACTATTTCTTCTAAATCAGAGGTTTACCTTTGCCCCTTACCAAGGTGAAAAGCTTTAGAGACAGTGTTTTGAGTTCCTAGCCACCAAAGCCCGAGTCTCACTACCGACTTATTGCAGCATTCCTGGCCGTGCAAAATTAAAAACCAACCATGACCTTCATACCAATGGTTCGCCAATGAGAATAATCCTTTGTGTGCCCATGCATGCTTTCAATTGTATGCACTTTCATCACTAATCAGTTGATATCTTTCATTTTCGGCTCACATGAAGTGCCTAAAAAGAGATTTAGTCCTCTAAGAGCAGTATCAACATTCTACATTATCATTTAACTAGTGTATTAGCAAAAAATTTCGGAAAAATCGATTTAATAATTTTAGGCGTTCAAGGTGCTTTGACGAAAACTTCTTAAAAACTTTAAAAAAATCCGGAAAGATTATTTAAAAATAATTTTTTTAATGCGAGATATTCACAGCATTTACACACCTATTAAATGATATGCTGATCAAATGCCGGCTCATTGCTATTTGCTAAGTCAATGCACATTTCTATGTTCTGCTTCAACTATGAGAGTGCACATTGTAGGTGATGTACGCATTTTTTAATAACCTCCCTGATAGTGTTGACATGACACGAACAGCTTTGCCAGCGAAGTAGTACTCTAAATATCACAACGGGCGCACAGTGAGCGTGACGTCGGCAACTCGTGTTTACAGAATCCACTGACTCACTCACGGACCTCATGTGTTCGCAGTAAAGATTAAATAGGCAGATTACTATTAGCTTTCAAAGCCCAAGTTATGCTGTGCTTTAGTACCATATTGAAGGTAGGCAAAAATCTAAAGCTATAACCAGTCCAAGTCACTCACGGTGAATGCCTCGTAACAGGACAGAAAATCGACTCTGCAGTTCAGCTCGCCAGTAACCTAGACTAATCAGTCTAGGTTAGTAGCAATGCTGAGAGCCTGCTTGCTCCTAAGGGGGAGAGGAAAGGATCTAACAAACTGCAAATACCTAAAGGCAAATACTAGAAAATGCAAAAAAATACAGAAACTGTGAACAACAAGTGTGCGACAGCCAAGGTACGGAGAACTCGTTGCCAAGCTAAGATCGGCATTGCTGAAGAAGTCTCTTCGGCTCGGAGTACCTTTTAACCCGATCGGTGCTGCTGACCCAGAGTGAGAAAGGCTCAGCAGGTTTCCTTTTCTGTGCAACACACGTGGTGGCAGTGCTGTGTGGGTGTGGCCACACCAGGCACACGGCAGCGATCCGCACGAGTGCCCGCCTGGCTCTACTCAGCCGTCCAGTGCACTGCCCCGACTTCGGACGACCCGATCACAAGTTTGGTCAACGAGCGGTCAAATGATCATGACTGCACTGTCCGTGTTTGCACAGTAGCTCGCGATGCCATACTCGAATGCCATATGCAGACGAACATGGCGATTCGGCTGCGCGTTTTGGGCTTTCAACCCCCTCCCCCCAGTGCACCTGGACGGGTGTGGGCAAAAGCCAGCCGGAAGGGGCAGGCCGGAGCCAAGACGCCAACGTGCAGCTTCCTCGAAGGCAGCTCAGCCGGCGCCGGCCATAGATCGGTAGTCTGGGCGATAGGCATTCGACGATCGCCAGCGGCTGACCGACCGGCACCCCAGTGAAGCCGTGAAGCGCCCCCAGCCCCCTCGCCCCATTCGTGCAGCGCCCCCGGAAAAGTCGTCGAGGTCGTCAAATCATCCGGGGTGGCTAGTGCGGTACAACACGACCGTGCTCCAGACGCACAATACGTTTGCCCAACCTGACCGCCACATGAATCGAACAGGACAATTTTTACAACTCCAGATCCCCCCACCCGAAGCAGATGACGTTCGAACTCTTGTATTTTAAATCTCGCGGTCAAGGAATGAAATCTCTGGTTCGCTGGCAGCACACTAATGCAATGCGGAGCATGCAAGCGATGTGCTGCCGGACATCGAGGCTAGTAGCAAGCTCTGGAGGAGAAATTCAATGTGGCACACGGCACTCAGTGTCAGCGGCAGCAGAGACGACGTACCCCCTTCGGCGGGTCACCACAAAGCCGTCATCCTGCATGTACTTCAGAAAGTAGAAGCAGAAGAAGAGAATCTCTTCGCCTTTGGCGAGTCGGTCCGGCAAATTGTGCCTACAGAGCACGGTACACGTGGACACGACGGCACATGATGCAGCATCCATCAGTCAGTCAGTCAGTCAGTCAGTCAGTCAGTCAGTCAGTCAGGAGGGAGGGAGGGAGGGCGACCGAGAACGCGAACCAGCAGATGACCTGGCAGCAGCGGTGCACAATGCCCAAAACCGCCAGCAGAACGATCCCACGTGCAGGGCTGTGCAGACGACATTCTAAAACAGCAGCTACACTCCAGCAGCATGCACGACCAAGGGCGGCAGGCATTTAGCTTTAGCCGGGATGTAATGAGTGCGAATTCGCGGTGAGCCACCCACCCTGTTTTCTGTGCGCACTCCCACGTCACTCACCACTTTCCTGGCTCCATTTGATGTGCATATTTTCAACAGGCCACACTTCACAATATCATCGCAATGCTGGCGATGTCCTATGGGGTAAATATAGCTACCTCGCGGAGGTCCAGGCAGTAACCCGGAGCCACCTCTTTTCTGAAGACAAATGTTGCATTTCACATTCCTTTAAGGATGCCGGGTTTGAGGTGAATGCCCAAATAAGTCGTCATTCAGGGAAAGAGCCATGCACACCCAGGATTAAACCAAAGAGGCGATTGAGGCATGATCGCGTCCACGCAACACGGTTTGCGAGTGCACGGGGATTTCAATCTGCTTCCACGTCACACAATGGGGCTTACACAAAAGTGGATGTCGCAGCAACTAAAGGAACAATCGGCAGGACCATACCAGGAGGTATTTAAGGCACAGGAGACCCGAGGATTCAGAAATGCTACAGAGATGCTGACTGATGCTACAGAGCTTCAGCTCCAAGGACTCAGGCCTCAACCAGCGCATGCACACTCTGGCAGCAATGGCACACGAGGTGGCAGCGGCGGCTGGTGGCACCCGAAGACGGTAAATGCAGGGTTCGCCATTCGACAACTGGGCAGCAACGGTGATCGTATACAGATTCTCTCACGGACCCACCACGCCTAGTGGGCCGAACCAGTGGCACTACTTGGCGCACCTACTGTCGGCCAAAATGGGTGAGGTTGTAGGACCACTGATTCGGGTTCCTGCAGGGGGCTTGCTCAACTCCCGACCCGACGACGACATGCCCACTCTCATTTCTCTATCGCACCACAATGCTCCCATGAATTACTGGCGCCACGAGGTGTGCAGAGCCACTCAAATTAATCTGAAAGTTCGGCTACACGCCTATTTTCATACACAGTCGCTGGCACTGCTGTTCGCGATGTCAGGCTGAGGCGTTGTCCCTGGGGTACCAACAATAACTTAGCACTTTACAATTTAACGATGTGCTAACTTAACCTATTCATCGTTTGACTTTTAACGGTTGAGTAATCTTTGCACTATCTCAGCCATTTGCATACTTACTAAACTGCACCGGACCGAGAGCATGGCCAGCCAGACATTCCTACCAGAAGGCAGAACCTGTTAAGGGGAAGGCTGACATTCGACCTTGTCTAAGCAAGCCAATTCAATCACAGTAGACTGCTTTGGGCATCCCGTCTGGCTTGATTTAATCACTTCGCCTGCTTCCCATCTTCCGGCAGCAGCAACAGGGCTTCAGTGGCGGCAGCAGCAACACTAGCAAATATAAGCCAGTGGCGACTCACTAGCAGCATTAGTAAGTCATCGCCCGACCGACTCAGGTTTAAAATGCTCAGCCGACGAGGCGAGCGAGACCAAGTAGCTGATGTCTGCCGATGGGCGACGGCGGGCGAGCTGCAGCCAGAAGCGGCTTCGCCCGCGAAGCGTCGCGCGAGAATCCATCAGAAGCAGAGAAAAGGAAAGGAGGCAGCTGGAGTCGACAGAATAAAAGAACGATCGCGGCCACGAGCACCGCTGCGAATTACGTATGCAGTGAATGGCGCGAATGCCGAGGTGTAGCGGGCTGTAGTCACCCACCCGAACAGATACCAGTCGTACGCCATGGTCAAAAACAGGATCTGCCACGCCGATAGCGATTTGTGCACCAAGCCGTCAGCCCACAGCGACAGGCGCAGAAGCGATATGAACAGCGGGGTTCGATCCCATCCGGATATGCAGTGGATGAGCAGCCCCTTGTCGCCTGCAACAGCAAGACGACCACGACGTCGGGAGCGTGCAATGCACTGCCTGCGTGCAGCTGCCAATGCAGCACAGCACCCGGGCACTCCTGCGCAAGACCACTTGCCGTCCTGCACGAATTTGAGGAGAATTTTCATGTAGTTCTGGGTTAGTCGCACAATGTTCCATCTCTAAAATGAAGGAGCCGGGTCGGACGATGAGCATTGAGGAAGGGCCTCGCATACAAACAAAACTGGACGATGGGCGGACGCGAGCAGACTCTGCACCTTGTACTTTTCCCACGGGACGTCCAGATCTTCAAACCATTTCTCACGATAAGGAAGCTCGAGATGCGAGTTGACGTACGCTTGCTCCCAGTTGAAGAAGGACTCCTCACCGGCATAGTCACGGTCGTGCCATTGCCGGAAGAACTCACAGCCTTGATAAAAGAAAGTTCACCAGCTTGCTGATGTGCAGTTCTGCACAGGGGAAGAGGGGGCCGGCTGACGCCGGAAGTGTGCCTGACGGCTCAGAGCTTTATCGATGCACAAGTCACAAGCCAGGCAAGGAGCTTTGGGCCACAGCGCCATCCTCGGGAGGGGGGGTTGGCGCAGCGCGGCAATGCAGACCAATGCAAAGAAGCAAGAGCGAGCCTGACTACAGCATCAGCAGCAGCCAATCAAACGGTGCGTCAATGCACACCGACCCACCCTGTCGACCCGAATTTTAGCAAAGCAAACGTCTGCCACCAACTAGACAGCAAAAAAGACAGGCAGGCTCCCTCGATAGCTTGTCATCGGTAAAGGTGCGCGCGCGAGCGCTTCGGCTATCCATTGCCGCACTATACAGACGAGGGATGGACAAGACAGACACGACAGCAAACCAGAAGCAGCCCCCTCCCGGCACTTCGGTGCACCGAATCGCTGACTACTGGAGCAGCTGGCTGACTGCAGGCTCAACGACGTGGAGCAAGAAGGATAGGGGCCTGGGCAGACGGCGGCTGGACTTTGTTGGCTCTTGATGGACACAAGTGGTGTGAACGTTTCGAGATCATGCTCCATTCAAGTCTCCCGATGAGACATTCGCTGGGTGCAGAAACATCTGGGGCCTGCAGAGGACACATGCGAGCGGCCACGACGACCCTGTTGAGCCAAAACATGGGAAAATGTGGGCGTTCCCTCGACCCAATGAGCCACTCCGTGGGCAATCGCTCACGTTCTGTAGGCAGATGCGGTAGCAACCAAGTCCACCCTCATTTCTTGCTGCTGCTAGATTATGGCCAATTACCCTATTATGGGCAAAGGTTGAACTTTGGTGCAATCAATGGCAGGTATCATGCAGCTGCCGGCTTATTTTTAAAGCAACACCATATGCTATATAGTGCTACGTCAGGGAAGGCCCCATTATGACAGGGACTTCGACACTGCTTGTGATTGACAGTGATTACTGGCCTCTTCGTCCAGAAGCGCCAGAGTTAGACAAGCACTGGTGCTGCTGGTCAGCTACACGCATACCGGTGTGCTAATGCAGTCCCAAGGGCCAATACCTGAATCTGACAGCAGTGCTCTGAGCTGGGCACTGCGCTACCAGCTTATCATAACACGATCCACCTGCTGCGTTAGAGCGTACACCCACAGGTGCACCCAGATGCCGACTGCCAGAACACAAGTTAACGCTGGGTGGGGGAGGGCAGGAAAGGGGGATGCCGACCGCGTCGAAGCGGCGGCGGCAGCAGCACTCACCGGGGTATGGCATGGACCACAGAGAGAATCGCGAGTAGCGCTGCTGCTTGTCCACTTTCTCGGACGACGTTATGCTGACCATGTACTTGACCTTCCTTGCCTCCACCATCAGATCGCACACGCTGTGCACGCCGAACTCGTCCAGCAGCTTGATGTCCTGCGTTCGCACGCGGTCGCAGAGCTGCCTGGTGATGCTGCAAGGAAAGCCCACCGCAGCTGCTGCAGAGCCAACCGACACAGCAGCAGCAGAGCCCCGTTGTCCGCTGCACGGGATACAGTAAGCGGCATCACGATAAGCGGCCCTCCAAAGCTAACGGCCTCGGGGGAAAGCAGAGCGGGCAAGGTTCGATTGGGTGGGCAGCGCTGCTCCTCGAGCAAGCACCAGAGAGCACGGCTCATTCCAAGCCTAGGGAGCCTCTGGTGAGACGCTGGCGATTCACTGTGCAACTTCTCCGCTTACACGGATGGGTGAATCTTCTCCGAGTCTTCGGACGGTACACTTTCGCCGCCTAAAATTACAGCAAGAAACGAACGTCGCAGCCGAGTGGCGCTCAATTAAGCTCCCGATCAGCCATCGCTTCTGGACTGGCATGTGCAGGACCACTGCAGCATGCCCTAGTGCAGTGGGTAGACGATTTGCGTGTGAGAAGCGTGCCAGCAGGCAAGATTGGGGCATGCACGGCATTGAACAAGTCACAGCCAGAGGGTGGTAGGCCCACAACTGAGGCATCTCCCTGAAAGTAACTGTTGAGACGACACTGATATTCTTTGATCATTAAACGTCTAGCACAAGCAGATGCAGCCCGTGTCAGTCACAGACAGATCAACAGCCGTGCCAGTCACAACCACAGACACAACCACACGCACACACACATGCATGTGCACAAACACACATACCCACATGCACACACACCCAAATCCAGCCCGAATTCTGCTACAAACTCATCTAGCCCTGCTACTGTCTCTGCAGCTTGACTGCACCTCAATCCTGGAGGGTAGCTGAGGTGGTCAGAGTCTCATCAGAGGTTCACGGCAAGCACCACAGATGAGAATGGCTTCCCTCATCCCTAACAAGTTTTCAGCATTCTTTACTGAAAAAATTGTGCACATTCGTGCCTCAATTAAGCCCCTCCAACCAAAACAATCGCCGTTCCTTAACCTGTGACCTTCCTTAAAGGTTCTCCGACGTTTCTGCAAGCGATGTGGCTGCCTTAATAAGGTCTAGCAAAAAGAGCTCGTCTCCCGAAGACCCTATACCTTTATCTCTGCGGTCTTCACTAGCAGACCAACTTAGCCCTGCCATAACCAAGATTTTTAATGCTTCTTTGGGAAAAGGGGTCGTCCCCAAGTCCTTCAAATCGGCCATCGTTAGACCTATCCTTAAAAAGCCTGGATAAGACACAGAGGTCCTAGCAAACTATCGCCCAGTTTCCCTTCTTCTGTTCTTATCAAAGATTCTTGAAAAAACTGTTGCTAAGCCGCTGGTTGAACATATTGAAAATAATGGAATGTCAGAAAAATTTCAATCAGGTTTCAAGAGGCAGCACTCTACTGAAGCTGCTCTCCTCTGTGTTAACAATGACATTCTACGTGGCAACGATGACGGGAATGTCACTGCCCTAGCTCTGCTAGATCTGTCTGCTGCCTTCGACACCATTGATCACGAAGTTCTGCTTGAACGATTGAGAACAACGATCGGTCTGGCAGACGAAGCACTGGTGTGGTTTAAATCATACTTGTCTGATCGTGTTCAATCCGTGTCGTGTGGGGGTCAGGTCTCAGACATGAGAAGGGTCACCTGTGGAGTCCCTCAAGGGTCTGTACTTGGTCCCTTGCTGTTCTCCATTTATACACAACCTGTGGGAAAAGTGATTAAGGCCCATGGAATAGGATATCACTTCTATGCTGACGATACTCAGTTGTATTTGTCATTTAAACCGTCGGAATCTGCTGCCACAACTGAGAAACTGAATGCTTGCCTTACCGATATTCGATCCTAGATGTCGAAAAACTTATTGAAATTAAATGATGATAAAACCGAACTGCTGCCCATAGGACACCCTAAGCGTGTGGCTGGATTAAAAGGCTTTGCTGTTCTAATAGGTGATGCAATTGTCCGGCCATCACCACGTGCTCGAAATTTAGGTGTCGTATTCGATAGCTGCCTCAATATCAAAAGCTTTATTCAGAAGACTGCCTCTACAGCTAGCCACCACGTCTGATCCCTAGCCAAGATTAGGAGCTGTCTCCCACAGTGGCTTGTAAAAAATTTAACTAGCTTTTAGTTCTGTCTTGGCTTGATTATTGTAATTCCCTCTTGGCTGGGCTGCCAAAGAAAGCTATTATGCCACTGCAGCGGACAATGAATACGGCTGCAAGGCTGGTCTTCAAGTCCCAGCGGTTTGAGCATGTGTCTCCTTGGCTGAAAAAGCTAGGATGGTTGCCGATTGAGCAAAGGATACAAAACAAAGTTCTTACGCTGACCCACAAGGCCCGCCACAGCTTGGCTCCTTCATACCCAGCTGAACTGCTGCATCAGTTTCAGCCTGTTCGCGCCCTCAGATCCTGTGTGGACAATAAATTAGCTGTCCCATTCCTCCGCTTAAAGACAGTTGGTGACAGAAGCTTTAGCTCTGCAGGTCCTAGACTGTGGAACTCGCTTCCACAATTCTTACGCAACGATAACTACTTTCCTACTGCCGACTATGGCTCATCCTTTTCAGCAGTCCTGAGCTGCCACTTCCAAGCTACTCACTACCTCAACTGCTCTCCTGACTCTGCTATGCTTCCCATTTTCTCTTTGTTGCGTAAGACGAAGTCTGTTGGCTACCGAATTCGTACCGAAAGCCGCTTAGGCTGTGAGTACGCTATACAAAACTCTCCTGCGTAACACCTACACGGTCTTTATGAATTTGTGGAGTTACAGACGGAGATACATTACATTACATTAACAGCTCGGGCATCACAAAAGTTTGGCATCTCGACAGCTGGCTCTCCTGCTGGCAGCAAACCGTGCACGTGCACACGCAGCATTAAGATGCGGGGGCGGCGGTGGCGGAGGAGGCATCAGGGGATGAAAGGCATGGACGCCCGCTTCTTATACAGATTAGAGATCACGTACAGTGCAAAGAGATCTGTAATCCAGACTGAACAAAAGCATCGACGAAGATAGGAGGCTGACACGGGCATGCCTTGACATATCATTCCCGACTATCCCAGTTACAGGAACACACAAGGGACAGCAGAAACTATAATGGCCATGCAGCTGGCTGTGAGCCAATACCAGCAGCTCAAGACCACTTGTCAGAACAAGAAGCTGAGCAAACGATGAAGACACAGGAGGTGGCCTGAGGCACCAGTCGAGGCTGAAAGGGGGCAGGCACTGAATGGAATGGAGCAAGCAGGGATCACCAGCCAACAGCCCCTCCCCTCTTAGCCCCGAGCGATACGGCAGATAGCACCCAAGTGCTGCAATCAGATACACTGCATCATGCAGCTGCCACTGGCTAGACACAGAGGGAAGCAGGCAACCAGATCACCATCATAGTTGAATCATTCTGCTGATGCAATTTGACATGAATTGCAGCATTTCTATCACCAATCGATGCTAACCACTTAGCAGCTGTACTATAAAACTGTATCAAGCAGCCACCACTGTACAGCTATGCCCTGGTAGTGGGGGGGACACAGATCCATACAGATCTGCTCAAGTGCATATCCCCAATGACTAGGCATGAAGGCTGCAGTTACAAGCCGTGCCGGATCGGCACGACGAGCTGAGCGTTGGGGCCAAGTACACCTCAAAAGCGCATTGTCTGTGACTGGAGTACATTCTAGTCAGGTTCAAGAGCTAATCAGTCCACTGAGTCAACTCCTTAAAAAGTCATTTCCGGTGTTCAACGACTTTTTAAGGAATGCAGACTTTGGTGGAGTCTCTTTGCTCTTCTGCATGATCTTTCGGCAGCATTTAATACTACTGCTGCTTGCTCGTCTGCCGGCATGTGCAATCAGGCGATTACAGCTGGTGCAAAACTCTGCAGCTACGCTTCTGTGCGTAAGCCTCACAGTTGCCACATCACACTTCTTCTCGCAGACCTGGCTACCAGTCAAGCAACGGATCGACTTCAAGGTTTTATCACTCACATTTAGGTTCCTCCATTCTTTGGGTCCAGCCTACCTATCAGATCTATTCCATTACCAGGCCAAGCATCGTACCACCTGCTTTTCGGAACTAACTGCTTACCTATACCTTGTACAAACCTCAAATCCTTTGGAGACCGTGCATTTAGTTCGTATGCTACCAAAGCCTAGAACTCACTCACGACTTCAGTCACCACATCCCCTGACTTGGCCACATTTAAAAAGAACTCAAAAACACCTATTTAGGACAGCATTTAGTGGGTCCTTGTGATTCGTCCTTCATGTGCTTATGTGTGCTGACACTATTGGATGCTGCCACTAACCGCACTTGCATGCTGACCCTGTGCATGTCACCCCTAACCATGTCATTCATGTTGTTTATCAAGCACGATATTACTCATCCTGTTTTCCTTAGCAGCAAACGTAAAGTGCCTAGGAAGAGATTGAGTTCTCTGAGGGCGTTTATTAAGTGTATTATTATTATTACTATTATTACTGATAAACAAGTTCTTCTTAAGCATCCCATCTCATGTGGGCATCATTAGCAGTGCTCTGCAATTGTTAATTTTTAAGCGTCCCATCTCAGTGCCAGACTACACAGAATTAATGGGGACAGGAAACAATTTTCCTGAAACAACCTATACCTCCAAATGGGCTCTGCATGCAGAAATCCAGTGGCATCTACACGAATTCTGGGTGTTTCGTAGTCAGGCTGCCTACTTTCAGCTTTGTAACATTGCAAAATTCGGCCTGCTTAGACAGGGATACTAGATCCACGTTGTTTCATACATTTGTGACACTTGGTCTCGACTTTGGTAGCTCACCATTTACAGGTCTTCTAGCCTATGCAATCAGTCGCATACAGTTGCTGCAAAACTCTGCAGCCAGGTTTGTCTATCATGAACGTCACAGAAGACACACTGTACTTCTCACCGATCTGCACTGATTCTTCATCAGGCAACACATCAAATACAAGGTTTTGTCACTTGCTTTTAGGTCCCTCCATTCTCTTGCGCCAGACTACCTATCATGACCACTCCCTAATCAGACTAGGCATCGTACCATCGGCTCTTCTGATTCAAGTCGCCTAGCTGTGCCTCGAATCAACGTCAAATCCTTTGGAGACCATGCCTTTAGCTCGCATGCTCCCAAAGCCTAGAACTCACTGCCGACTGACCACACGACACTCTGTATTCGTCTATATAAAAGAAGAGGCTAAAACTCACTTGTTCATTATTGCATTTGCTGCCTCGTTATGCATTTTCTTGTGCGAGTTTATGTGTTCTGACACTGTGCAGGCGATCACTAACCTGTTGACATAGTCTCTTTCATAGCACGTGTAAGTGCATAAACAAGGATTTAGTCCTCTTAGGGCACTATACAGATATCTTCTTCTAATTATTTTTATTATTATAATAATTACAGCTGTTGGATATATCGATTTAGCAAGATTGCATACAGAAAACTGAGCACATATGCATCCACAGAGCTCCAAGCAAAGGCTGGTTTGCCCCTTATATTGCACTTAAATATCTTGCCATCAGGCACCATTAGCTAGCAACTGGTCTTATAAGCATGTGCCACAGAGCAGACTAATGCCACTTATGGCCTAATGTTCTGCCCCTGTGTCCGCCTCTCTGTCTGTCTGCCTCTCCATCTCTTTGCTTTCTCTATTTCTTTGCCTCTGTCGCAGTTGCAGCCCAGCAACATCAGATAAGCGGTCGGTCACATCGATATCAGATAGTTAGCAGGATCCCAGCCATGCTGTCCACGAAGCAAGAGCAAATGATGCTCGCATCGAGTGAAGAGTGATGCACAATGCATACCACGGCACCAGCAGCACAGCCATGAAATATGGGCCAGCAAATGGACGGCTTCCAGCAGGTACCATCAGCACCCATAGCCAATGGCGAAACAACCGCAGCAGCTATCCCGGGTTTAGCTGCCTACTATTGCTGTGGGCCAACGGGTGGGTGCGAAGGGGTCACTATATTCACATCAGCCACCAACGCCAAATCGTACTGTATTCCTTTTCATGAATGCTCCAAGAATGATGTAGCCGAAAAATCATCAGGGCAGTGTCAGCAGCTGACGAGCAAGGGGGCTACCTTTGGCAGCACTTATGTCAATATGTGTAAAAATGTTAATTTGGGAGCAGAGTGGCAAGTTGCTGACACAAGTGTGGGCTTAAATGTTTGGGAAATACAATGCTCACGTCAGCCATCTTTATAGCACGAGGTCGTAGCAGCCAGTCAGTATCAGCACAGCTTTTGTATGTACACTTGCATGGTACCTCTGGTGGTTGCACTGCAGCAGCAGGGGAGCCTTTCTCAGCTTGGCCACCCCAGTCGATATAGCAGGCTCTACTGCCAGGAATCTGCCAGAGGGTCGACTACTTTTGGGACCGACTTAGAAAAGCCAGTGCTTCCTGCCTGCGAGTGTTGAGTCCCAAAAGTATTGCATTAAGCTGAAGGAAATGCTGCGAGCTCATCAGATCTACTTTCATTAACATTACGAGATGTGCCACTCAGAAGTGGGGGGAGACAGGAACCTGTCCAGCAAACCAACCGGTGGTCGGGTTCCAACTCCACGACCGGTCGGTTTGCTGGACGACGTCGGGTCTCTAGGAACCGCATGCTGCTTGCTGGGAGCTGCCATCAGAGACAGGCTAATACATGGGTACATCCTGCTTCTGCTGGTGCCGGCCCTGATGCGTGGTGACAGCCCTGACCGCTTTGTGGCCGGCTGTAAATATCGAGAATAGCAAGCAATGCACCGACTTTCTGTGGTGCTGCACGAACAGCATCAAAAGCAGACTTAGAACAGTCACGTATGGATGCCAAGGCTCTCACAAGACAATGCAGGAAATAATAGGTAATCCTACACAAATGCTGCCTGCTGAAGGATACACTTTTGCATACTACTCATCAGATAAGCTGCTGAAATTCAAAACATACATTCACTTAAGAACTCTTGTGCAGAATAAAGATGTCGCGATGACAGGCGGTGGTAAGTTCCAGGCTTTGGGTGCGTTGGAAACGAATTGACAGCCTCCAAAAGCCTAGAGATTTCTTAGAAGCACAGCTGAATGTGGGCAGGCTAGAGCAATAGAATGAAGGGACATAAAAACGAATGACAAAACTTTGACGTCCATACACTGACCGATTGGCAGCCAGTGCAAGTTGGTTGGAAGTAGCATGATTCGGCAGTTGTGATGTTCACGACATATCGGTTAGCTATTGCTCCCTGGATTCTGGCATCGGCCTTCTTTAAGCAGGCAGAGATTTTCTGATAAGGGAGTTTAGAGGGGTGAGACGACTCTTTAAACCTGTGTAGATTTCATTACTCGAAACCAATCAGAATAGCAAGGTCATCTTAAAGTGCTTTTCGAAAGATGTCTATGAGCCAGCATGAACTTGTGAGTGCACTGTAGGTCAGCCACGAGGTTTCTCGAGATCAAGGAGTAGACTTAACAAGGAAAGAAGCAGCTTGTACGTATTCAACAAGACCGATAACTGGCTTGCTGCCTGGCCTTCTTCTGATCGCTCAGCGAAGCAAGCCAACTCGCATTCAAGTTGCAAGCAGATAATTAAAAGGTAAGGTGATAGATATCAGGGCTATATATAAAGACCTATAATGAAGCTGATAAAGGGACTTTGTTTGAGTGGGGCGTACCTAGCAGTTAATCAAATGACAGGGACGTGAAAATGCATGCCAATCAATAATGTCTCGATAGAATGGCTCGCATAGTTTGTGATTCGACATCAATACAGCTTGGTGTTTTAAGAATCAACTATTCAACCCTCCTTCTTGATAGCCCCACTAAGTTCGTGAGGCAAAGTGATCAGCACGTTTAAATACCTACGACATTCAAAATACAACTCCCCATACGGTTTTATTGGGAATCAATTGAGTCAACTTGGATGCAGGAGTGGTAGCAACAGCCCTTGTTGCAGGAAGCCAAACAGCATTGCTAAGTCGAAATGCGAATCGGGCTATTTATTACATTATAACACTTCCAAGTCAGAAAATGGCATACATTGTGACTCATTATCCTATGGCTTCTTTGAGTGGTGCCACCACTCTTCCCACTTCCCTGCAACTCAAGTCATCACTGACATATAACGTGACAAGCTTGACAGGAAACTTCAGGAGACAGTCGAGGCCTTCGTATAGCTCGACATAATTCTGTTTTACCTTACCAAGTATCCCTATTAATTAAAGCGAGAAAGTCAGTCACGTGGCACGATGGCGCCCCACCTTAGATAGCGAATCAGAGAGCAGTATTATTGCTGCTTGGCATGAACCAACACTTTTGCCAAGTGAAGCGTTCCTGAGTCTCAGACGACAAGAGTTCACGTTCGAATTTACGTCTGACGAGTTAAAAATTACACGTAAGCAAGTACCTGCTCACTCGACGACAAAAACAGTGTACCAAGTGGTCATGGATGTGTACATTTATGTACAGTATTGTACTTTAACTATGACCCAGCATAGGGAGTCTACAGGCTCACCCATATCATCAGAACAATGATGGGTTCCAGGACATGTGAGAAATTGTTCAAAGCCCTTATACGAAACATACATGAGTCCAATCGAACTAAGAGCATTGATTTGCTGATTCAAAAATCAGGGTGACTTGTTCATGCCATAAGACCTTTTTCAGAATTATCGAGCGGCTGTGGTATATTTATGCACACTAGAAAAGTACAAATGAATGTATGTATGTATGGCTGTATGTATATATGTATGCATGAATGTCTGTATGCATGCATGCACGTACGTAGGTATGTACGTATGTCCCTCCATCAGTAACTTCACAAAGCCATAAGAACTAATAAGGTATTACACTGGGGATTTTTCCACATTCAAATTGTAAGCAGCTTTTGGTGCCCATATGATAGCCAACAGACCCCCATCACACACAAAAAAGAGAAAGTGAGAAGCATATCTAAGTCAAGTGAGCAGTCGAGAAATTGAAAAGCGCGGAAGCAGCTGAGCGGGATGGCTAGAAAGAATGCGCTTTGAGCGGGCAGTAGGGGAGAGTCTGATGCTGCACAGAATTGTGGAAGTGTGTTAGCGAGAACTGGCACTGCTAAAGAACTGCGAGTTCAACAGTCTAGAACCTGCAGAAGAGAACCTTCTGCCCCTCAAGACGGTTTCCATTTCAAGGCTTGCATAGACAATTTTCTTAAGGCAATGATTAGCGATCAATGACTATCTTGCTTACGTGAGAAAGTCTTGATCTGTCTAAGTAAGCCACGAAGGCCTACGTAGACAGACCAGGGATGGCCAATTGTTTATACTGTTTATACAAGGTTAATATTGTTTATACAAGGTGACATAGCAATTCCTTTAGCATCAAACTACGTTGCATGCAGAACAAGAAACGCAGCAACTACTCAAATACATCTCTCAGTATTTACGCTCTCTTACCAGTGAAGAAGAGATCAAATGACGACCTTCCATATATTTCCGTTCCACTGGAGATCGTGGCTGACCGACAGATGTGCTGAAAGCAGAGTACAAAAAAGTGCGACGAAATAAGAAGGACTTGCATGCTCTAACGATTATGGGCCACAGCTACTGATATTCCACAATCCCGGGGCAACACTGCCACACCTGAAGGTTTGAAGTTTGTGCATTACCGATGTAGGTCCATACAGCACTCAAACAATGGACCGGGCTGGGCATGTCTGTCAATTGCTTTGCTCATACGAGCGCCGTAAACTAGGCCTAATGAGGCCTTGATTGTAATTTAGTACATTTGCGCATTTGCCAAATCGTAAGAGCTAGGACCTAAACAAATACTTACAAAGAATTCTGCAATTCATTCTTTATCGGAAAAGCTATTGAATGGTTATTCATTTCTACCGTATCTTTAATTTCTGGGACATATTCAAAACATGTCAGGCCTAAGGTTGTGTAATCTTAAAGTAGCATGCTTCAAAACACTGATGATTGCTGAGAAAATGGTCGACAATATTGTTGAGATGCATTTATACTGAGGGGGGATACTCGGCGCATCCAGAATAGCTTTTTTGCAGTGCTCGTATGGTGCTGCAAAGTAATACCCTTGAAAATGGCAACTACACCGAAAGCCAAGTTGCTAGTAGTTGCCCTAGTTGCTCTACATGATGTCATAGCTGATGCTATTGTTCGACCATCACCACGTGCTCAAAATTTAGGTGTCGTTTTCGACAGCTGCCTCAATTTTAAAAGCTTCATTCACAAGACTGCTTCTACAGCTAGCCATCACGTCTGATCCCTATCCAAGATCAGGAACTGTCTCCCACAGTGGCTTGTAAAAAATTTAACTAGCTCCTTAGTTCTGTCTCGGCTTGATTATTGTAATTCCCTTTTGGCTGGGCTACCAAAGAAAGCTATTAGGCCACTGCAGCTGACTATGTATATGGCTGCAAGGCTGGTCTTCAAGTCCCAGAGGTTTGAGCAAGTGTCTCCTTTGCTAAAAGAGCTAGGATGGCTGCCGGTCGATCAACGGATACTGAGCAAAGTTCTTACGCTGACCCACAAGGCCCGCCACGGCTTGGCTCCTTCGTACCTAGCTGAACTGCTGCATCAGTTTCAGCCTGTTCGCTCCCTCGGGTCTTGTGTGGACAATCAATTAGCTGTCCCATTCCTCCGCTTAAAGACAGTTGGTGACAGAAGCTTTAGCTCTGCAGGTCCTAGACTGTGGAACTCGCTTCCACAATTCCTATGCAACGAAAAGTACTCTCCTACTGCCAACTATGGCTCATCCTTTCCAGCGGTCTTGAGCTACTACTTCTATGCTACCCACTACCTCAACTGCTCTACTGACTCCGCTATGCTTCCCACTTTCTCTTTGTTGCGTGAAACGAAGTCTGTTGGCTACCGAATCCGTATCAAAAGCCGCTTAGGGTGTGAGTGCGCTATACAAAACTCTCCTGCGTAACACCCACGTGGTCTTCATGACTTTGTGGAGTTACAGATGGAGATACATTACATTACATACATTACATTACATTACATTACAGCAGAGTCCATTTGCAAGTTGTTGCACCTGGTAAGCAAACCAAGTTGACAGCAAAATAAATTTGCTACACATTTCTCTAACTTAAACAATTCAAGTGTTCTCGTGAAATATAGTTGAAAAGTAGTTGACAAAAAGCAGACACATTTGAGCTTATACCAGGATCTCCTCCCCCTGGTGGATTTATTTATGCTAGCACTGCATATCACTCTGAGTTTAGCAGAAATTTTTTATTTACAGCTGCCTGCCGGATATTTCCATACTCCTGCTCAGCTGCTGCTGCGAGTGGTCGAAAGACTGCCTAAACTTAGCCATGAAAATTGGCAATATACAAGCTTCATACGAATCGTGCGATCATGCGAACGTGAGCGAATACAAGAATAGATCAGTGGCAACGAAGAAGCCTTGCCAGCCATATGTACACGTGCGGCCACTACGGCCGGTCGGCACATGCAAGACCGTACTTTCATTTCGAACAACGGCACAGACTGTGCAGCACTTGATAACTAGCATGCACTAGCTACGAGAAGCAGTCTGAATGGGCACAATTCAAGGATTTCTTGCACCCGAGCGTACATATTCATGCTTGTGGTGGATGCAGGTGGATTTGAATGAAATAATGTAATCGAGGACGTGTGTCGACTAGATTCTATGCTAAGCCTTGCCAGAGTTCTCTTCGACATGCTCCATGACTTCAACGTCACAGTAAATATGTCGATTAAGCGATGTAGCGCTTATCAAAATGACAACCAACGAATATATACTGAGGTCACCAGTGCAGCTTCGTGGGCAGCAAATGTGCAATAACACGCATGGCCACAATTGGACGCCAAAATTAACAGATTCTTGCGAGCCGGTTAGTAGTAGGTTCCGGCCCAATGCAATCGCTTTACACAGAGCAAACCAGTCCGACCGGTTAAAATTGTATGCACTCCCTCTGTGATTGATTGCTGGCTATGGCGACGACCCCGAAAGTGAAGCACGACTGCACAAAATGTTATGAGCAGCTAACCGAGTAGCCATAGCAACACAACTGCACGGTCTAAGTTACACTTAGCTGTTCCTCATTGCAGGTTCGGTCCCTCGGTCACTCGAAGTGCAGTCTCTCGCGTGAAACGACTGAAGTTGAAGCTCCACGCTCTTTCAGGGATCTCATTTCTGTTATCTCTCCCACCTAAAATTTTGAACTCTGCCACAGTTGGCATTCTCTCGGACCGTAACCTTCGTGGCCACTTTTAGGTTCATCTATGTCATTAATTTTCTTGAAACCCTCAGCTGATGGCATTCTTACGCTGCTTGCCTACCAGTCTAGCATCCTGGCTAGCGTTGCGTACTAGTCGACCCACTTGCCTCTTCGTGTCGTTAGTCGGTGTGATCGCTTTTAGCTCTGGGTTATTGGAGCCCTTAAGTAGGTCTTGCTAACTAATAGGTCCCAGAGCATCTTCGTGGCTAGATTCGCACCCCGAGTTGCTTGAGGCGTTTAGTTAAAACCAACTGAAGCCAAATGCCCGCGATTGTATCTATCAGTGAGAGCTGCTTTCTTTGCAGACTAAGGGGGCAGCTGGCCCACTGCCTACTTAGCCCTGCCACCATGTATCTGTATGGTCTGAATATACGTGTATATTGCATATTATATATATATATATATATATATATACATATATATACATATATATACACATGTATATATATACATGTATATACACACACACACACACACACACACACACACACACACACACACACACACACACACACACACACACACACACACACACACACACATATATATATATATATATATATATATATATATATATATATAGAGAGAGAGAGAGAGAGAGAGACTCGTACACGTGTCTGCAGCTATCTGTGGGTAGAGTGCCTTAACCATCACATTTATGTAATTAGCTGAAGTAGCCTCAGGGAAGAACATGACACGATTCGAGAGGAAATTTCAGGATTCCCAAAGAAGGCGGTTTGTTAAGTTTTCAAGAACCTCAACACACAGCCAGAGGGCAATAAACTGCAGCGGCACACGATTTGCTGACGACAACAAACATGCATTCGAAATTCAAACCGAGTCTCGAGCCTCGAGGTGGCTGGCGCGGCAGCTGCTGAGCGAGCAATGAGTGAAAGGAAAGAGATCGAGATGCCCGGATGCACGCACGTCTGCTCACCCTTCCTTCGTATAGAATGACAGGGATAACGAAACGTGTCCAGCATCGAGCAAAGCGAGCCTTGGTGATGAGCTCCCTCAGTCGAGTCGCGTCGTGCAGAGGTGCTGCGGCAGCAGTGACACCGCCAACACTGCCGTTCGATGACGGCACAGACAGCTCGCTTTCTAGCACGGCAATCTTGCTCGGGTACGAGTTGCACAGCTCGCCATTCTCGTTATCTGCCACCTTGATTAAAAAAAGCATGCGACAGAGAGACAAATTCACAGCAGACTGCAGTGAAAGGATGCCAGAGCTGGCTCGCTGACAAGCAGGAGTCTTGAACTGGCCGAGCCTCTCCGGCAGAAGAAGCTGCGCTGGATCAACTTGCCGACGGCCACACCGTGGTATATAAAGAACAGCAGTTCTGCAGGTAGGTCGGGTGCAATGCCCAATAGTGGAACTGTGTCCACCTTGCCATGCTTCCAGCACCAATACGGTTGGCCAACAACAATCCAGGCACCTAGGCTGCTGTGGCCCGATCTCCACCGCGCCCCTTAGAAGAGGTAGTGCTCCACGTGTAGCGCAAGGCTCCTGCCGATTTAGCTCACAATATGGGGCCACGTTCTGGCACCAGCGAATCTGCACTCTTTTCTGGCCCAGAGCTCTCATTCGACTATCGGGTAATTAGGAATTGTGCTACCAGGCATTCACATACCTCTAAGCTCATTATTGGCAAGCTGCTAAGTCCGACAAGGAGCAAGGACAAGCGGTCAACAGAGTCCCCTAGAGACAGGCCCGAATAGACAGAACTACCAAGAAAGCTGTTTTCTGCTCATGCTGGGTGGCAATACATTCCTGCCTGCCTGCACAATCGGAGCACTACGATGCAAATCGTGCCGAGCTTCGGCGGCTACATTGGCACATGCGTTTTTCTGCAGAAGCTCATTTCCCGGCTCTTATCGACATCGCTGCACGACCAACTATGTACACACACACACAAACACACACACACACACACACACACACACAAAAGCACGCACACAAATATATATATATATATATATATACACACATATATAGATAGGATATACCCACATATGTATATATATATATATATATATATTCTATAAATATACATACATACAAGCACACATATATATATTTATAAATATGAAAATATATAATAACACACTTCATAAAGCATCCTCAGGGAGCTCAATCTCTTTCTAGGTGCTTTATATTTGCTGCAAAGGAAACACGATCGAATGGTGAATAGTATCATGCTTGATAAACAGCAAGACTAACATGGTTAGGAGTGACAAGCACAGAGTCAGCATGCAAGTGTGGGTAGTGACAGCATGCAATAGTGTCAGCACACATAAGCACATAAAGGACGAATTACAGGGACCCACTGATGCTATCATAAATAGAAGCATTTCTAATTTCTTTTTAAATGTGGTCAAGCCACATAAAGTCCCAGGGGATGTCAAAACGGGGATCGGGAGGGAGTTCCAGGCTTACGAACTAAAGGCACGGTCTCCAAAAGATTTGAGATTTGTACGAGGTATAGGGAAACAGTTAGATTGCGAAAAGCAGGTGGTACGATGCCTGGTGGGGCAGAAGATCTGATAGCTAGGCTGAAGCTCGGATGATCTTACATATCAATTATATAGCATCCTAAGAGAACAAACTCTACAGGCTGTGATTGCCCAGGAAGTAAGGTGCTCGCTCTTCACTGAGGTCGTGGCTTCGAATCCTTCAGAGAGTGAGCCTTTACAGTCACTGCAAGAGGTGGTGATAGCCGTCTAGACTCTTCTGCCTAACCAATTAGACTGTTAAACCAGCTTATATCCAGGCACTTTGAATATGCTGCAGGGCTTGAGCCTACGCCCTTGGTCGCTAAAGGCAAGCACCTTAACTTGGGGCCAAACCAGGTCGCCATAATAACATTATAGAGGCAATTTAGCCACACAAAAAGTCATCGGAAAGCCAGATATTGTCAAGCAGGTTGACCTTGTCGACCTTAACTCTCCCGGAGCCCTTCACTACAGACTTGATCCAAGCTATCGCTAGCGACCTGAGTACAGGCCATCTCTCAGCTTTCTGTTTTAGAATGCCAGCAGCCGGAATGTCACAGCTAGTTCTAGCTTCACAGGCCGATACCTACTGCTACATGTGCATCAATTTGATCTTGCGTTCGAGCAGCATTTTCTAATTCTTAAGCATATCTACATAGTCCATCGGTTTTTAATTGAGGGCAATGCCAACGACTTTTGGGACAGTCTGCTCTCTGACGGTTGACAGATGAAACAAGATTCAACCCCTGGCAAAGACGGACAAAAGTCAAGCCCAGAGTGAAAAAAGAGAGCCTTCAAATGCACAGCTAATTTTTCATTTTATAAAACCACTGGAAGATACCACACATGGAAATATCTATGACAACGTAGCTGCTAAAATCCAGTCGAATAGAGAGTCCTTGCTTACAGGCCATATTTAGCTCAGATTACTGGAGTTTATCCATTCGCAAAGCAGGCATCATCGGCGGATCGCAGCTGAAGGTTATATGGTGTGGCGAATTTTCTAAAATGCGTTGCAGGACGGATGAAGGTTATAATTTCCCTACAGTGGCCCTTGGCTTCTGGGTAGTTACAAAGTGCAAAAGTTTTGAGCATGTAGCTAAGGCTTCCAAAAGGAAAAAACTCCAAAAGTGGAGGCATAATGTCCCAAAGTTTTAGTCTTAGTCACTTCGTACAAGTCTCCAAAGGATTTGAGACTTGTACGAGGTATGGGTAAACAGTTAGATTCCAAAAAGTGGATGGCACGATGATTAGCCTGGTGAGGGAGCAGATCTGATAGGTAGGCTGGAGTCGAAGAATAAAGGAACCTAAAATAATATATATGAAATAGGACCTAAAGTATAAGCATCTTGAACCTGAGTAAAGACCCAGTGGTCAAGGAATAGCCTGTTCTCCTACAGCAGAGTTAGGCGAGATTTCTGGGGATGAAGAATTTCTCGGATGAGCAAGATGTAACTATACACCTAGCAGACAGGCTTAGCAAGACAGGCCAGGGGCTCAGCATGCTGTCCAATGACCAAAACAGACAACGAGGACTGCTTAAAAACCGACCAGCACCTGTAAAGGCTGCAACCTACATTCCCAAGGGCCAACAAACAGGCAAAACCAAGAAGCCATCTCCAAAACGCGGTTTGGATGCGGAGACATGGGTGTGCCGGCTCATCACACAGGTACACGAAAGAGGTCTAACTAGCAGATCATCTGAATAATGATAATAACAATACATTTGATAAAGCACCACGAGAGAACTCAATCTCTTTCTAGGCGCTTTACATTTGCTGCAAAGGATGCACGATCGAATGGTTAGTGGAACATGCTCAATAAACAACAAAATAACATGGTTAGGAGTGACATGCACTGGGTCAGTATTAAAGTACGGTTAGTGGCAGCAACCACAATGTCAGCACGCATACGAAAGCACACAAAGGACGAATCACAGGGACCCACTAAATGCTGTGATAAAAAGATGCATTTTTTACTTCATTTTAAATGTGGTGAAGTCAGGAGGTGTCTTGACACAAGTAGGGAGTGAGTTCCACGCTTTGAGAACACACTACTAAAAGCACGGTCTCCACAGGATTTGAGGGTTGTACGAAGTATAGGTAAACAGTTCGATTCCAAAAAGCAAGTAGTACGATGCTTAGCCAGGTGGGGGGAGTAGATCTAAAAGGTAGGCTGGAG
Organism: Cristatella mucedo; assembly: GCA_009760855.2. Taxonomy (NCBI): domain Eukaryota; kingdom Metazoa; phylum Bryozoa; class Phylactolaemata; family Cristatellidae; genus Cristatella; species Cristatella mucedo. Next base: position 44,354 of record WPIO01000434.1, read on the forward strand.
CCAAAGAATGAAGGGACCTAAAAGTGAGGAACACAACCTGGAAGTCGATGAGTTGCTTGACTGGGAGCCAGTGCAGGTCAGTGAGAAGTGGTGTGATGTGGCAACTGCAATGCTCACGTCAGACAAGCCTAGCTGCAGAGTTTTGCACCAGTTGTAAGCGCCTGATTTGCACAGGCCGGTATACCAGCTAGCAGTGAGTTACAGAAGTCAAGACAGCATGTCACGAATGCATGGACCAACTTGGACGTGGTATCTTTATCTAAACAAGCCCGAATTTTAGCAATGCCATGTAGCTGAAAGTAGGCAGACTTGACTGTTGAGCTGATGTGGTCGTCTAGTAAAAGGTCACTTTGGACCATGACACCTAGATTTCGTGCAGATTCAACAGGAGATACGCTAGCAGAGCCAACTTTGAAGGTTAGCCTTTCCAATTTCCGAATCACACTTGGTTTGCCCATAAATAGTAAGTTGGTTTTATCATCATTCAATTTAAGAAAGTTTGCTGCCATCCATGTGCAGATGTCATCAATACATGCAGCAAGGGGGTTGAGAGAATTCGACGTGCTCGAGGGCTGGGATGAATCAAAGCAAAGATACAACCGAGTGTCATCCAGATAGAAGTGAAAGCCTGGATTGTGCTTGGCAATCACATCGGCAAGAAGAATATAAACCGTGAAAAGAACAGGACCTAGCACGGAGCCCTGAGGTATCCCATATTTTAGAAGTTCCTCGGATGATCTTTTTCCATTCACATCAATACTCTGGAGTCTCCCACTGAGATGGGACCTGAACCATTGCAGTGCTGTGCCAGTGATCCCCAGGCGATATGAGAGGTGCTAAAGAAAGACTTGGTGATCGATAGTATCAAAACTTGCCGAAAGATAGAGGAAATCAAGCAAAGATACTCTACCTATTTCTGCATTCCTAAGTAGGTCGTTGTACACTCGAAGCAATGCTGACTCTGTGGAGTGATTAGCTCTAAAACCAAACTGGAAACTTACTAGCAAGGTTTACAGTTTCACTATATGAGTTCAGCTGGTCTGCCACGACTCGTGCCAGTGTCTGATAGGAACGGTAGAAGGGAGACTGGGCAGAAGTTGCTCAAGTTCTCTTGGTCTAGTGTTGCTTTCTTGAGTAATGGCCTGACTACAGCCTCTTTGAATAGTGCTAGAACATGACCTGATGCTAACGACATCTCTGCTTTCAAAGTGCAAGACTTACCGAAAACTTGTAGTCTTTGGCAAATAGGTCCAAACAGGCTCTCACAGCCAACGATGCCTAAAAAAAAGTAGGTTAGGCTGTCTACAGATTGATACTGATATTGATACTGACTGATGAGCATCCATAACAAAGTCGGCAGCAAAATAAGATGCTGCCACCGGCTGTCCAGTCACCTGACAGTAACCAATGATGCTCTTAAATAAATCTCCTGCATCATTGCCTGGTACTAGAGGCATCAAAATGTACTTGGGTGTGTTCACCATAAAAAGGATGTCTGCAGGCCAACCAGCCACAGTGTGCACATAGTAAAACAACATCTTACCCAATCCTAACCAAACCCACCCCAGAGCTGCTCGACAGGATGATAGGTGGAGAGGGAGTTGGAAAGAACTGAGAGTACACATTCCTTACGGTTATGCATCTGAAGAAAATCGTAGAGTCAGGGCTGTAAAAGTGCCCAGAAAGATATTCAGTTCTCTTAGGGTGCTATACAAGTGTATTATTATAATTATTATAAGCATACATCAAAGTACATAACCAAAAAATGAGAACATCATTGGGCAAATATAAGTAAATTCCAACATCAGGTTAACAGAAAAACGTCATGACAGAAGGTCAATGCCTATATAGGAATTGTATGAATCACGAAAAACTACAGGAAATGTGATGGGCTGGCCTGCCATTGACGGTGGTTGTTAGACACGCACAGTCTACAGTTCCTCGCCTGCATCTGATCTTTCCAGAAGTGAAATAACCGCACTAGCCTTTCGTCGACCACCTCGACCAACCACTCTAGAGCCCTCAAATGCTGGCACCTCCAGCTGTGAGACCGGCAGAGGATCAAAGCTGCCGATGCACAATGAAAAGCGTAGTAAACGACAGAAGACTTGTATTGACGACTTCTCAAATCACAGCAACAAACAGGCCTGTAGTGTTGTCACCGAAATTCTGGCTACCCAAAACTATATTACAAGGGTGCAGCATGAACGATATCAAGGCTTGCCTGCCGTGTTCGTACCCATGAACTAAGCACAATAATAATAATGCACTCACTTGATAAAGCGCCCTCAGAGAGAACTCGATCTCTTTCTAGGCACTTTACATGAGCGATGCTGGAGCCACACGAGCAAGCCGAAGATGATCGCTAAGGTGCCGGCACAGTGCCCATCACCACAGTTTTTCCAGTTACCGCTTCAACAGTGCAGATCTAGACGAATCCAAGCCACGGCCAAAGCTAGCCAAACAGATTTTGACACTCTGCAGGCGGTAGCGAGTGGCTGAGCACCTAGCACTCCGTATCCGTGGCGGTTCTGCCAACACGATCACCACCGCATAACCCGGGTCCGCCCGCGAGCAGGGATAAATCGCAAGCCGCAGCTTCCGTTCA
>WPIO01000435.1:0-46861 GCA_009760855.2 Cristatella mucedo
CGCAGTTGGACTATACAATTCCCGGTAACGATATTGTTGATCTCAGTTGAGTTTTTTCTTACCTTATTTGGATGAAACGTGATTGTTAACAATTTCCGTGAGATTAGAGGTAAATTTGGAATTAGAGCTTAAGTCATGCAACGGAGAGTTATAAAATGTGGTCCTAAAAGGAAGAAGGACTTGTCAATATTGTAAGTATGGCAGTGCGATGATTGCCCATTGACTAAGCATTAGAATTGGTTTCATTAGGTTACGTTGGCAGAGAACATTGAATTTGTTAATACATAATTGCAAACAGCAACATAGGCCAGCGAGAGGCAAAGGATAAAGTCAAAGTTGAATCAACTGCAAGACATCATCGCCGTATCAGAGACTCGTGAATAAGTTTTAGGTATTTTCATCCGCGTTTTACATTAGAAAATTATCCGTACTCCAGTGTTATTATATTGGGCTGACTTAGAAATGGCTGAGAATCTTATGGGCACTGTACTTGTGGTCGATTCAGTTTTTAGTTTGGATTGAAAAATGTTTTTGATCTCAAAGAAAGGCACCAGCTGGATACGTTACGGTGTTGCTGGGCGCTCTTCGTCGCTTCCATGATCTGTCCCGTACTCTGCGGGCAATGGCGCGGAAACCTCCGAGTCGCTAGCCACCGTACAATGTCGAGGGCTTTGCCGGTCCTAGCTGCGAATCGGCTGAGCCGACCACTATTGCAAGCGCTGAGTTCGCGGCCTCCTTTCTGTCGATGCACGGACGCCGCTACAACCAACGCGAAGCACTACGAACCTCCCCCCCCCCAGTGCTGATACCGATTCGGTAGAAAAAAACCACAAAATTCAAATAGAATGAAACCTAATATCTGGACTTCATTAATTTTTCTCTGGCCTACCTAACTATAGCATTTGAGCCGCCCATGACAGTTGAGTGTGCTTATGCGTTGAAACTGGCACATTCAACTGGCAACATTCAACATGGCAACATGGCAACGTGGCAACAGTCAACGTGGCAACGCTGCAGAAATAGGGATTGTCATAGCATCAAATCGATTGACAAGATATATTTGCGGTATATTTAAATACATAGAAAAAGATTTATTTCTCTGACGAGCGATATTTCCAGGCGGGGCAACTGAATTAAAATAGATTATCTGCTTGCTTAGCTATTAATAATGCAATAATCAGGGACTTTTCCTGCAGTAACTGCTCCGGTTATATGATGAATCGTGCACGGGAGACAGCAATGCATACAAGCTAAAGTTTATTGTCAACTGAAAGAATTATCAGAGGTAAAACCACTATTACAGCCGACCCGTACACAAAATACACAGCTGGGCCTGCAGCTCGTTGGGTTTTCTCGACTGCCTCATTTACCACGATCGCGCTGCCAAACGCTGTGCACTGTGCAAAGTCTCCCAGTCAGGGTATGTGCAGGTATGGCCTTTCTATCAGTTTCTATGAGTCCATTTTTCAGTCGAATAAGGTCGGTCGTGTTCTTTATTCCAATCGCGCTATTTTTGCACTATTTGCAATGCATATATCAAAGGACAAATGAGCACAACATTTAGTTTACCCTTTCTCTCCAGGCAGCTGGACATAGTGTCCAGCTGCAATTCTATCACGTCTTTAAGGCTGAGATCACAATGGGTAATGGTACTAGGGAAATAATCGTTCACGGCAATGGCAGAAGGACGTTAAGCATTGGATAAGGTCTTGCAAGACTTCATAGGAATGGAAGACCACTAGTACGGAAGCTAAAACGTGCTTTATCAGCTGCCGACACCAAGCAAGTCGTCTCAGCTTGTTTAATCAGTTCCGACGTCAAAACCTTTGCAGCTTCAGCCGGAAATTTAAGCATAGCAGCTTATGAATAGCCACAAGATCATTCCTTGTAATCTGCTTGTGGCATTATTATTCGGGTATCGTCGAATATGAGCCGTCGCGTTGCCGCATTCACAGCGAGAGCGTGAATCGTGTGAAAATAATCACAAGATTCTTTTGACTGAGCTCCGAATACGAGGAAGCCAAAGCCTAGATCCTAACTCCTGCGCTTGCTTGATATCTTAAGCAAGATGCCGTTAAGTTAGCATTTTGGCCCAAGGCCACAGTCGACCAGCTGTACCCAATCAGGGTACTTCTTAACAGTGCCACCGAATAGCATCGTGGTTAGTGTGATAAAAATAATACATTTTATATAGCGCCCTCAGAGAGCTCAATCTCTTTCTAGGCACTTTACATTATCTTTACGTGTAAAGAGCGAGCGTATTGGTTCGATGCTTCCACCTGTGCCGCGTGTCACAGCTAAGTTGCTTATTGTTCGGGGAAAGCAGCACTTCTTTAAGGAGAGTTTAAATCGATAATGCTGATGCAAACAGGATGGTGCTTAGTTCAATATTGCAGTCGTCCACGATCCTTAATAGCTTGCGCTTAAGTGGGCACTGTAGAACATGCGACAAGCATCTTGTGCATCACTGGGCGCTGCCGTTGAACTGGCACGTCTGTAGCTAAGCTCAAGCTCGTGCCGGCTTCCAACTTCCTAAATCTCGTGAACTCTTGGTGACTACTTGGCGACGTTTCGTAAGAAAACTTCCGTCATGTGATTTGACATCAGATGGTGTGCTGTCCGCATGTGAGTCAGCAACAATTGCGCCGAAAAACTTGCCGTATGATCATTGGATAGAGTCATTGGTCATCGGCAAGTCGTTCTTGGGGCGCCGCTGAGATTCCACAGGTGTAATCTGCAGATTAAAGCGAAAGAGACTGAAGATGAAAGGTATTGGCACTCGTCGTCCTGAAAAAAAATTATGGCCGACCAGCAGCTAGCCATGCACGAGGAGCCATTTACGCCGCCGCGCAGGATTAGATGTAGTAGGAGTCGCGTAGAGTAATGTAATTTATAGTATCTCCTTCTAGAACTCCACAAAGCCACAAGGACTACGTGGGGGGTTACACCGGAGAATTTCTTAGGGTGCACTCACAGCCTAAGCTGCTTTCGAAACGCATAAGGTAGCCAACAGACTCCATCTCAGGCAACAAAAAGGAAGTGAGAAGCATAGCAGAGTCAGGAGAGCAGTTGAGGTAGTGAGTAGCATGGAAGTAGCAGCTCAGGACCACTGTAAAGGATGAGCCATAGTCGGCAGCACGAGAATAGTTGTCGTTGCGTAAGAATTGTGGAAGCGAATTCCACAGTCTAGGACTTGCAGAGCTAAAGTTCTGTTGCCACGGTCTTTAAGCGGAGAAATGGAACAGTTAATTTATTGTCCACACAGGACCTGAGGTCGCGAGCAGGCTGAAACTGGTGCTGCAGTTCAGCTAGGTATGGAGGAGCCAAGCCGTGGCGGGCCTTGTGGGTCAGCGTAAGAACTTTTCTCTGTATCAGTTGATCAACCAACAGCCATCCGATCACTTTTATCAAAGGAGACACATGGAGACACACTTCTATGATTTGAAAACTAGCCTTGCAGCCATATTAATTTCCAGCTGCAGTGGCCAAGTGGCTTTATCGGCAGCCTAGCCAAAAGGGAATTACAACAATCAAGCCAAGACAGAACTAAGGAGCTAGTTAATTTTTTGCATGCCACCGTGGAAGACAGTTTCTGATTTTAGATAGGGATAGGAAATGATGGCTAGGGGGTGCAGCAATCTTCTTAACAAAACTATTAACATTTAGGCAATTGCAGAAAACCACACCTAAACTCCGAGGTCACGGTGATGGTCTCACAACAGCAACGCCTATTAGAAGAGCAAACCCTTCTAGTCCAGACACTTGCTAAGGGTTTCCTATGAGCAGCAGTTTGGTTTTATCGTCGTTTAGCTTCAAGAAATTTCTTGGCATCCAGAATTGAATGTCGACAAGGCAAGTATTCGGTTTGTTTGTCATGAGTGCACCATGGCTCAGGCTGACGGTACGTACTAATAGCCGCACAGCGGTCGCTTTGGCACTGCGCAGCTATGTGTAGCTACCGTCAGAAACCCTCGAAACACCAAGACAGCAACGTCTCGCCACCTGCTTGTTGACGCTCCTCCATAATTTTCATTTGGGCGTATTAATCGCTCTATCAGAGGCTGGTGATTCTTGCGGCGTGGAGCAAGATATCCCATCCGCCTAGGTCAGCAGGTCGCATCACCCCGGATGTAGGCTTCGATGGCGGCGATAGAGCTGCCGGTGGAGGCGGCCGCGGTGGGGAGCTCTCTCGGCGGTGGCGACTCTAGCTAGACCGGTGAGTGCTGTCGCTCCTGGTCGCCGCGGCAGCTGCTGCCGCTGCTGCGCCTCGCTTCAGTCGAGCTGGCGAGCGTCAAGGTTGAGGTCATGAGCGAGGCGGCGAGGCGTTCGGCGGAGGCGGAGCGGCGCTCCTTGCTCAGCGCCTGGTCCTCAATGAATCATCAGGGTCGACCAGGGGAGCCGAGGAGTCAAGGAGGGGAGTCGAGCGAGAGTAGGGGCCGAAGGGAGCCGTGTGCCCTTCGGCTCCGTACGTCCTAATAAACTGTTGGTGTTGGTCATCGGCTGGCTCTCTGCTGTGCGAATTAAACGACAATTGGCTCACCATCGCTTAGTCCACCTGGATCGATGTCCTTCGGTCACCACGCACGTCTTATACGGCTCTGTGCGTCCTAATAAACTGTTGGTGTTGGTCACCGGCTGGCTCTCTGCTGTGCGAATTAAACGACAATTGGCTCACCATCGCTTAGTCCACCTGGATCGATGTGCTTCGGTCACCACGCACGTCTTATATTTTGCTCATTTCAAAGCTTGTTTTTCCGTTATGCGTCTGGAAATTTTCGATTTCTTATCTTCTCCCTCCATGGCCTTCCTTGTATTCTGTACGCTCTAAACATCCAGTTAATTTATTTATTTCACCATTCCTTGCCGTCTTTCTCCGAACGGTTCACTCACTTGTGTCCTATCGCTTTGAAATATGCGATAACGAGCCCATCATATTCACTAACGCTCGCTGGGTATTCATATTGAAAAGTAAAGACAATGATGACCTAGCCTCGATATCGCCTCATCACACAAAGCGCTAATGGCGTTTCTTGTCCTTTGTCGAATTCTCTTTCGAAAATCGAAGTTCTTGCACACGTCGTACACTGAAACCGATACAGCTAAGACCTGTTTCAGATTTTATTTTTGTTGTTGACCGTAGAGCTTGAGAAATGACGTGCCTACTTACGTCTAGAGGCTCACAGCTACCAGCAAGGCCAGTTAAGCCGCCGTTGCCCTCAGTTTTTCGGACAGTTATGAACGTGAAAGTTAGGTATGAACGTGCATGCCATTGATCGTTTCACTATCGTTGTCCAAATGCTTTGCTTGACACGATTGCTGTTGCCAGTGTGCGTTAATGGTGTTTATCCGAAAGAGAGCCTAGGCGTAGCATTGGCCGTTGCAGCAAGCGTCGCTCATTCGTATTTGATGCATTGTGTAGAACGGCCCGCCAGATCGCTGTCAGGAACTGCTGCGAATCACTCAGAATTAGTGTTCATCAGGCCTACGATAACCCCTGGCGGTGGCCCATCTTAACGCTTCTCCACGGAGTGCTCGCTCAATGTACAGTAAGCCCGCCCGCCCCCCCCCCCGGCCCCCAATAATACACGACATGATTGTTGATAGCGGTCTCGACCTTCTCGTTTTGACCTAGACTTGGCTGAAATAGATAAACCATTCGACCATAACCGACGCTCTCCTGACAGATTTCTCGTTCTTTCACACCCCTATATCACTTAAAACTGGCAGAGGAGTCGTAATTAGTCTTTTATCTCTGATTTCTCTAATCTCTTCAATTATGTGTTCAAGAAATCGATCTTTCCTCATTATGGGTGATTATAAAAATTCATCTTGAAAGCTTAGCTGACGCCCTACGTGGCGAATTTCTTTTAATAATTGATCATATGACCCTCTCATAATAATAGTCACATACAGATCAAATAATCTCCCACATGTATGCTATCAACCCCTATTATAATAAAACTGCTCATTTTATCACATGCGGATCTCATTCAATCCATAGTATGTGCCCTCCTCAGAATTCAAAATCATCTGTGAATATCGAAATCCCAAGAAACTTTACATCAATGCTATCAGGGCGAAAGTATCCTCTTCGCGCCAGCTGCTCAATCCCCCTTCCGACCTGCCACCATTGGTAGATTGCTACAGCATGACACTTGCTGACTTGTTTAACGAGTTTGCACCTCTGACTAAGAGAAATATGCGTCCTCGACCAGAAAGCCCGTGGTTTCTCTCAGGCATTAAAATCACCAGGTTTACTAAGCCAAAGCTTAGGAAAGCATGCAAACGATCAGGTCTAACAGTCCATCGTCAAGCATACTAAGAATACCGTAGGTCATACGTATCGATCCTAGCAAAGTCCAGATCTAAATTCTGCACAAATATTGTGGGATCACAGATTCACAGTCAAAAAATTTCAATCTCTATCATAAGTCATCGTTTAAGAGCTCCCAGCTCAGGTCCTTACCTAGTGATCCCTGGGTGGCTTAGCCGATCGCTTCTCTAGCGTCTTTGTCATCAGGATTGACAAGATCAGAGATTTCATCCACAGATAGCTGCATCCCCTCTGGATTCTTGTCCCTCAATAACAATAACACGAGACTCCTGTTGGTCAATTCCGTTCACCACATCAATGTCTGCATTCAAGGAGGCCATGACAGACCTCATCCTGAAATTCGTCACCCACCCAAAGAAGGTTACTAGTCCTCCAGACACTTTTCACACTGTCCTACTTCTAAGATGCATATATCTACTGCTGCCACGGATACCTAACATACTAAATGGGTCCTTGACCTCAGGTTGTGTCCCTGCACCTTTCAAAAAGGCAGCTGTTGGGCCACTAACTAGAAAGCATTAGTAGACCAAGAGGGCTTGAGCAATTTCCTCCTTTTTTTCTTCTACCGTTCCCAAAGACTCGAGATCGAGGCGTGCCAGACCAGAAGAACTCGTGTATTGAAACCTCAAACCTAGCCAATAGGTTTGAGTCTAGATTTAGAGCTAGTCACACCAGACAGTCACCGTTGCTTAGGGTGTATATGAACTCAGGCTTGGGTAAACTATCTCTGCATATCTGCTTTCTTGATCTTTCGGAAGCGTTTGATATAATTGATCGACTAGTCCTTCTTGAGCGCCTCTCATTTCGCCTGGGCTTGTAGTAGCCACTGTACTAGAAAGGTTCAGATCCTACCTCAGTGGGAAACTCCAGAGCATTGATATGAATGGACAAAGGCCATCCGAGGAACTACTAAAGTACTGGGTACCTAAGGGCTCTGTGCTCTTGCCACTGCTTTTCACAGTTAAACTCTCCCTCTTATCGATGTGATTACCAAGTACATTCTAGGCATTCAATTCTATGCAGATGACGACGCTCAGTTGTACCTTTGCTTTGATCCTTCCCAGCCCTGGAGCAACTCAAAATTCTCTAAAAAAGAACACTTGCTGCCTGGACTGCTGACACATAGATGGCAGCAAGCTTGTTGGAATTTAATTAATTTTACTACCTATGGTAAACCAAGTGTGACTCAGAAACGGGAGAATTCTTCGACGGGAAAAGAGAGTACGTCGGCGCCGGGAAAAACAAGATAGCCAGAGGGAGACTGGCGGACAGGCTGTCAGACAGAGAAAAAGAGAGACGGAGACCAAGAGTGAGAGACGGACGCATAGGCACACAAATTTATTGAGAGGCCCAGAGAGAGGCCCGGATAAGCAGACAGAGAGAGGCAAAGACCAGGAGACATAGAGAAGGAGACACCGAGAGAGATTAGGAAAGTGAAAGAGAGTCAGATACCGTTAGAGACATACAAGGAAGACAGACAGATTATGGCAAAGAGTAGATACAGAGATAAAGAGCGAAAATGAGACTGATAGGAGTGAAGCAGACAGATTGAGACGAACCTAGAGACGTAGAAACAGAGAGGGAGAGAGAGAGACGAATAGAGAGAAAGAGAATCAGCGGGGGAAAAAAGACGAAGGCAGATTGAGAAAAATAGAAAAGGAGACAAACAAAAAGTGACAGAGTGCGAAAAAGGAAGAGAGGGAGAGGGAGAAAGTTACAGACGGAAATACAGAGACACAAAGAGACTGAGACAAAAAGACTGACAGACAGACTGCAGACTGAGAGAAAAACAAACCGACTGAGAGAGAGACATAGCGGGAAAAAGACAGAAAGGGACACAAACAGCGCGACGAACGGGCAGGGATACGAACAGACACAGATGAGGAGATAACACCCCACGATAAGACAAAAACGGGGAGAAAGTCGAGATTGAGTGGCAAAGGCATAGTGGTACGCGGGTATGCAGACAGAGACAGATAAAGAAGTTATTTCTAAATGCCCTTACTTTGGGGCACAGCTGAGATTATACTTGTAGCCTAAGTGTCGCAAAATCTGCACCACCATTAATGAAACCAACTACTGTATGTCACGACGTTCACTTCCACGAGGACAGATGCTCTATTGTAAAGCTATGCTCGTTTCTCGGTCACACTGAATGCGGTTCCTGTGTGTATACCACTTTTCTAGTACGTGCTATTTGCATCGGAAGTATTCGTGAGTGAGTACTTTTGGTGTGGTCATGATCAGTTTTACATTGTCGGCCGCTGATTTCGACGATCTAGTTTCAAGGTCGGTCAAGTGGCCAGCTGTAGAGTGGCGAAAGTGTGGGCCATTCAAGTCTGCATTTGCATCGCCTGCACCTGCCCTTACTGCTGCTGTAGGTACCAAACATACGAATTTTGAAGAAGGCGGCCGAATACATCACGGCTTTGGAGAATCATTCTCAGCATTGCCTTCATGAGTATGAACGTATTCGACAGCTAAACACAACGCTTGAGCAAATGAGTGAGTACGACGTGAATGTGCTAACAGTCAGATCTTAAAATGAAGCACGGCGTCTGTTCTAATAATTTGAAGATTTTTGTTTTGCAATTGTGGCTGCTGTATTGAAATGTAAGGCCTGTTCTGGTACAGACGCAAACTCGTCAGGCGGTGGTGAGGCAGGGGCTGCAGCCGAAGCTCAAGTGCAGCAGGATCGGCCAGTGTGGCAGCCATTGTTGCATCATGAAGAGTCACATGTGAGAAGTAGAAGTTATAGTTTTCCATGCCAAGCTGCATCAATGGAAAGATTATGTTGGTGGCAAATCTCCATTGATTCATGTGTGTGTGTGACAGGGCTGCCCTTTCGCGTTGTCTAACGCTCGAAAGACAGTATTCATGTGTCATCGGATCGACTCAGTGCAAATCTAGCTGTGAAATAGACCACCGACATATGGATACTCACCGTTAGACTGTGAATGTTTGAAAAATCACCTCCTCACGTCCCGGTATGTTACTATTGCTCAATGCGAAGCGTGCAAGGGCTTGACAAACATTGGTACATGCATTTGAAATGACTGAGCCGAGAAACAGAAACCGTCCAGGTCGGAGGCAGCTTTGAGAAATCGAAAAAGCAGAAAGCTTCGAAATCCAGGAGCAGGTGCTTACCGGGCGACCACTGTGCATCTTGTCGGCGAAGCTTAGCATTATGCCACTCAGCCGGAACGAAGCAGACACGGCGAAGCGATTGCTAACTAAGGGAGAATTTCTTAGCGGTGACATCCAATGTTAAAGAAAGGGTGTCATTTCACTGCCAAGAATAGCCGATTACACGGCAGAGGTGCGTCTTTAAATCTAAAGAGTATCACTTAACATCAGTCGCCGTAGGAGTTGGTCAAGCTCGTTGCATGATGGAATCCTGCGAACCACAATTGTGGTGCAAGCGAGTCAGTTGCCCGAAGCGTCCTCTGCGTTCTGCCTGCATGCATGGGAATGAGCTGTTTTTGCAAAAGAAGGGCAAAAATGGCATTTAAAGATGAAGCAGGTCGTAGATTCAATTTGTGCTGCACTTGGCTTGCAAATCACTTCGGTATAAAAAATGATAACATAAAGAATAGCACATTCAACAAACTCTACCTTAAAGAGACAGAATAATCTTTACGGCTATAACCACAGCTTGTAGCGGCCATAAAAGATCGCTCACATCAGGATTCGAACCGGACACCTGGGGCCGCTGTCGTAACAAGAAACCACCTTACCTAATGAGCCATCACGATGTTCTCCGTAAATACATGAAGGCCAATAAATTGCTAACGCCTATTGCCTTTACGCTAGCATGAACTGTGTTGTTCAAATGGTAAAACTGTACATGCTGCTTGGTAGCTCGGTCTCAGAGCAGCAAAAAGCATTTTTTAACGCACTATTTTCGAATTGTGCATGCTTTTTTATGTGTCATTCCTTGCAGGGCAGCAACTCGAGCTGGGCTCCAACAGATCTTAGACGACCATATGACGCTGGTTTTCAGATGCTGTCACTTACAAACTAACCGACACACCAACAACTCACCGTTTCCTCGTCGTATGTGTCCCGTGAATTGAATTTAACCATACGAACGTGTACATGTGTACTTTTATTTATATAAAGCATGTCCCAAGCGAAGCTACGAGTTTGTTTGAATTGTATGCAGAAAGTCGTGTTGCATGAAACTTTTGCTGCAGTTTGGTCCGTTAGCAAGCACTTTTTGACCGCTCACGACATAGGCTGAGTTCGATTGCTGAGTGTCCTGCAATTGCTGGCCGGCACAAAACGACGGATTAGCTAAGCACAGTATAGCCTATCAGTTTCCCCTCAGACCACGACGTTCCTAGATGTACGACCGCCAGCATTCGATTGCTTCGGCTGATTTGATCGGCCGGACGCAGAGTACTTGCTGCCCCAGCAGTCGGTGCTCTGCTGACAGTGAAGCTGCCCTGAAATGTGTAAGGCGGTATGTGCTTAGGGACAGCTTTCTCAATGGTGCCCCATCTTCCCGTTCTCCTGATCTCGTGTAAACTTTTCCATTTCCTACTTGACCAAGCGTCCAGGGTAAGGCGAGTGTTTGGTGCAGACGGAGCAAATCGCCAGTTATAGTTATTCTTGTGCGTACGGTTTCTGTGGAGCATGGAACGTATACACGCGTGATTAAAGCAGTCAAAATTACTTTAAAGAACACCCCGAGAGGCTCTGCTGCCGACCACCATAAGTGCAACAAGGGTCAGTGGGGGACGAACCAGTCATCAGGTACCAAAGGCCCTAATTCCGCTCAGCTTATGACCCTGCGAAAGCCGTATACGTTCGAAACGACCATTCGCTCTAAGCCTCTCCCGATCAGGGGTGATCGGGCTCGTTCGTAGTCCCTCCCGCCAGTATTTGTCGCTCACACATTGCCTCCCCACAATAGCCCCAGGAGTTGCCGTCACAAGCAAATTGCCTTGGGAGCTGATTTGCGGAGGCAGCAGCAGCAGCAGCAGCAGCAGTAGGCTGAGCGAAGCGTCTCCCTCCTGGCAAGTGCAGGTAATGGCAATCGCCGCGAAGGACCAGCACAGGCTGCTGCAAGGTTACCGGCTAGATTGCGGTTACTGTGCGGCAAGTTTACCTCCATTGCAGCTGACCACAGGCCTCCAGACCAGGAAGCTCGACAATAGGCAGGAAGAGGTGCAGGCTAAACGAGACGCAGGGGCCTGCCAGGTAGCCACACTGACCGGTCAGTGACCTCTTAGTCTCGCCTCAGTCTTGTCTCTTCGGCTGGTTGACGGTAGCAGCCTGGCAAGATGCCCAACTGTTTGGCACGATCACGTAAAACCCCACTGGACTGCCTTGGCTCACGGACAGACCTACCACGGGCAGCACTCCTCAAGCAGCCCTGCAGCTGTATAGGCAGCATGTACATCGAGCTTTGGGGTTCAAATTAGTATCGGTCTTTATTTTTCTTATAAGGAAACACCTGTTTATTACGTTACTTAGAAAGTCCATTACAATGTAGAGTTAGGTGCTGTGAATCACTGTTCACTCGAGTAATCGTATTGTCACGTTTGAGACTGCTCTTTAATTTTATGTTTAGTGATTCCCTTGGACCATTGCAGGTCAGAGAGCAGTTGCATGTTACGATAACTACGACGTTCACGACAGATAAGCAGTGAATGCATGCCAGCCATTCAAAGCGGCACGGATCGATGGCAATAAGACCGAGGGATGCACAAAGGCAGGGTAAAGGAAGAGGCTGCATGGAAAGGCGAATCTGAATTCGGATATAGAAATTAATATGTGCCGACAAACTGCCGTGCTTACTTGCCGCAGCTATCGTTTTTGTCTAGTGCAGCTATGCGTGCAATGCGAAACTTGTACAAAAAGTGCTACCTACAATGAGGCGGGTCGATTAGGCATTCCTTCCGAAAGCATCGATGAAAAAGCGAGGAAGCGTTTTCCTAGCACAGCGGTACGACGGGCTGCTCCTTTCTTGCGATTCACTCGTATATGAGTGTTGCTCACTAGAAGCCAAGGCACAGACGTTTCGCTTGCATCGGGTCGCATCGCAGGCAGCTGGACGGCCGCGCCTACAGAGAAGTCTACGGTGTAAGGACGAGCAACACTCCTGGGAAAATCGTGCCGGGAAAGTCAAATACACGGACAGTTGTGACGGATCTTTCTTTACTATTAAAAGTTGGCTTGTCTCTCACATTACAAGTGGAAGAGACAAATGTTACATCGTGCCAGTTGAATCAACCGCCGCGCCAGTGCTAGGATCGGAGCGAGAGGGGAACCAAGCAACGCTGCCATCGGCTGCAGGTCAAGGCTTTGACCTGGTGACCCCTGCGAGCCGGGCAGTTAGCTTGTACCTCGGTAGGAGTGCAGGTGCTCTGCCGGCCGGCGTCTTTTCCGTGTCTCGACGTTAGTTGGCGGAACAACATGGCAGGTGAAGACTTGGATATGTCTTGGGAGTTTACCGACGAATTTGACATACCCGAGTAAGTCGAGCACGAAACCTCAGCCGGCGCACCCGGCGAATTGCGACCGAGCCTGGCCGGCCCGGCGCTTGGAGGTCTGGGGCACTGCGCCTGGTTTCTGTGGTAGCTGATCTCCAGTTGGGGTGCCTATTAATTACGGCATCGAGAGACCAATGAATGCTGACGAAAATGACGATGCACCATGACATCGCATTTACGACCGTGTTCAAGACGATTCGATTCCCTGGCGGCCCAAAATCCCAATTGTTCGTCACCCTGCTTGAATCGGGTGAGTCGGCTCGAATTGGTGACGAAGCTATTCTCTGGGCGAGTCCCCAGCACGACCACGGGTAGGGACGTTAAAAAGCCTTGATTTTGTAAGACACGGGCGATGCGCAACATTTCGAGTGCGACGTTCGTTAGCACGGCCCAGTGGATGTCGGTCGACAAAGTTGTTGCTGCTCCCGACTAACAATTCTGCTTGACATGAGGCGTGAGGGATTTGAGCTGCAGTATCGCTTTGGCAACGAGCACAGGTGGGCCCCTTAATACGTGCACTGTCTCATTGAGTCGTATCTTGGGAACACAGCTGCAAGCAGGCTACTTTGAACACTGCTAAAGGCCGGCCAGCAAGACAAGATAACTGCCCGGCAGGTCACTGTCGGTCTCCAAGCTTCGCTTCATAGCTCGTCCAGCCAAAGTCAGCAATCCTTATTGCTAGGCATATTTTCCTCTTGGGCATGGCTCAAGCCACTGATATTACACAATCACGAGCGACATGCAATCAGTCATAGTAGCTGCTCGACCGAGGAGCTGGCTCTTTTCCGAAACCGTCCTTAGCATGTCTCTCGGTAGCAGGGCGGATCACTGCCACGACAGTGAGACGGCATATTGCCCTAAGACTTTAAGAAGGCATTTCACACATGCGCAGCACTAGACGCAAGCAGATGCGCCTCAGGTCAAAGTGTGAAACGAGCTGAGCCATCAATCTGGCTGCACGAGCTTCGCTGGCTGCGAGGCCTCGACGAAAACAAGTCGCTACCAGTAGGGTCTAGCGGCAAGAGAAGAAGTGGCCATGAACAGGCGACGAACTGCGGGCAAACGTGGCCACATGTACTCGGTATACATGCTTTGTCTCAGGACACAGAGGTACACATAACATTACACAAACAAGGCTACACGCCAGTCAGGAAGACCAGTGCATAAAGCACTGTGCGTAGGGAAATGGGCAGAACAGCAAAAAGATGTTGATATAATGAGTGACGTAGGCTACCTAGCTGAGGGCAACGGGTGGCATGCAATGGTTCACACAAAAACTAAGGCATCAGCCAGTAACAATGTCAACTCTGAATCGTCGTACGTTGGTTACTTAGAGGCTAGTGCAGTGGTCGGTAGGTGGAGTCGAGAATCTTACATCTCAGAGGAATGGGGCAGCGTTCGTTCTCAATTCACTCGACGCCTTGCCGAGAACGCGGCTAGCAGCAATGCTTAAGCTGTAGCCATAGCAATGCAGCCCCTTGTGCTCATAGTGTGCACCATGGCAAAGCTGGGCTTGAGCAAAAGCTCTGCTGCCGAGCCACTGTACACTCCGTTGTTGGCTAAAGTGCCAGCGCACCTTTTTGCAGCATCACAGAGGAAGACTACTTGTGGGCGGAGGAGGGCGCAGCGAACTGGCGGCCGGGTGACCTGCCGTCGTCGCTGACAGCTGAATCAGGATTCGTCGTCGGTGATCACTTACTTTCACACGGCGATGAAGAGGTGACTGCAGCAAGGAATCGCTGCGAATGCATTAATTCTCCAGCGAGACGAAGCAGCTCAGCTGCTCACAGTTTGCGCTGTATCATTTCAGATGCTCTCAGCTGATGAAACCGGCGACGCGACTGGTATTGGCCACGGCAAGCTCGGCCGACGAACGTCCGAAGCACTTCCGGGACGCTGCAGTCATCCGCCGGCACGCCTCGAAGTCGAAAGCCGCGCCCGTGAGTGCGAGCGCTGCGACCACGCAGCGGATAGCGTGCGGCCCCTCGCCGTCCGAACGACCATTCGGACGGCGAGCAAGAGCTGCGCACCAACTGGGCACCGCTAGGGCGGCCGAGAGGGTCGTGCACGAGTGGCGCACGAGTACAAGCGAGTCACCGACTCACACAAAACTTGAGCGCCACGTAAAAAAGTCCGTTCGTCATCTGTCGCATTTCGTGGCATGAAAGTCACTGAGCATGTTAGCAGTAGGCCAATTCTGATACGGGCTCCGGTGAATAGGGGTGCGTAGCTGTGGACGTTCAAACCGGCAAGAATTTGCTGGCTCAAGAACGAGCGAATCCTGAATTTCCCAAGAATATTACTTGCCTCGAATAGGTGCGCGTGGAAATCTACAATATTTGACTTAAGCCATTTGCCCATTGCGACCAATTTGTTGTACTCCTCCAGGTCCCCTATTCAAAAGGGACTACTTTAGCACGATACACCCTCCGGAAACCTATGCTACGGGCGGTACGCTGACGATGGGCGTGCCCGAACCTACGCTGATTGAATGGTGGCCGTGAAAGCCGCATAGATATACTGACTCCAGAGGTATCAAGCCACTTCGTCCGCGGGAACAACGTATCATGAAACAACCGCAGGTAAGTTGAGACCGAAGAAACGGACCCGGCCAGGTCATAGAGGGACAGCTTGTAGGAGCAACAGGGTATTTATTAGAAGGGGAAAAGACCTACTTGATTCCAGTATGTAGCCGTAATTTTCGACTGTCAATTTATCTCCAATCCGCTGCCTGTTCATCTTGTAAGGCTGCTGCTTCGACTAATGCGCGAGTAACTTTGACAACCGTGTTAATACACGACTGTCTTCCGTGTCTGAATAGTATAGACGCGGATACGGTCGTAAAGGTGTGCCAGAACATGACGGCTACGTGGAAGGAGAAGATTCCGGTGTGGTTTTGGCGAATTCTTTAACGGGAAAAGAGAAAACGTCGGCGCCGGGAATAACAAGATAGCCAGAGAAAGACAGACGGACAGGCTGTCAGACAGAGAAACAGAAAGACAGAGACCGAGAGTGAGAGACGGACACATAGACTCAGAAATTGACTGAGGGCAAAGAGTGACGGGCAGACAAAGACACAGAGAGAAAGAGCGAAAATTAGACTGATAAGAGAGAAGCACACAGATTGAGACGGGCCTAGAAATGTAGAAACAGATAGGAAGAGAGAGAGACGGAATCAGAGGAAGATAATCGAGGGCGGGGCCAATACACAGGCAGATTGAGGAAAAAACATATGGGGACAGATCAAAGTGACAGAGCGTGAGAGAGAAAGAGACAGACAGGCATACAGAGACACGAAGAGACAGAGACAGAAATACTGACAGACAGACAGACTACAGACTGACAGAAAGATAGACCGACTGGGAGATAGACAGAGTTGAAAGAGAAAGAAATGGACACAAGCAGAGCAACGGACAGGCTGTGATACAGACAGACACAGGTGTGGAGAAAACACCCCAACGGTCAGGTACAAACTCGAAGAACGTCGAGATTGAGTGACAAAGGCATAGTCGTATGCGGGTATGGAGACATTAATGGATAAAGCAGTTTTTTTTTCTATATGCCCCTAATTAACGAAACAGCTGTGACAATACTTGTAGCCTATGTGTCGCGAAATCTGCACCGCCGTTGCAGAAACCAACTATTCTATATCAAGACGGTCTCCAAGATTCCAGGAGCACGGATGCACTGTTGTTATGCTGTACTGGTTTGTCTGTCGGTCAATCACAGACTGAATGCGATTCCTGCTTGCCACGTCCACCTTCGTTGTCAGTCTTGTACAACGTTCGTAAGTTGTTTGCCTCCCAGTTCTTGCCAATGATCTCGGTGACGGACCTTCATGCGTTCTTGCAGTCAGACCGCCGTGCTCGCCATAATGCAGTTGAGAAAGAAAGACGAAACTACCATAAAGAAAGCTTGGCCAAGCTTCAAGACCTCTTGCCAAACATGCGAGGTCGAAAGGTATGTCCGCCTGTTGACTAGTCGAATATTCTGCTGCCCACTGCAGATGCATTGGCTTAACATCGTAGTCAATTTCATGAGCCCTGAAATTGTCAAGGATACTCAAAGCTAGAAAATATTGCTCGCCTATTCGTTGCTGCCTTGATGAAACTTCGGGCATCCGTCCCGGTACATCAAAGGGCGACTTTTAGCTTTTGCTAGTCCATCTATACTGGACCGTGAAGATGCAATGACACATTGAAAATCCCGGACAGCTAACACTTTCCAAATCCCGTATGAGTACCTCATTCATCTGCTGTGCAACAGAGTTTAGACATACACTGCTACAAGTAACCTTTCCGCTTTTTCTACATATTCAATCGGTAAATATATGCGTGTGCACATACAACTTTTCTAGTACGTGCTATTTGCATCGGAAGTATTCGTGAGTGAGTACTTTTGGTGTGGTCATGATCAGTTTTACATTGTCGGCCGCTGATTTCGACGATCTAGTTTCAAGGTCGGTCAAGTGGCCAGCTGTAGAGTGGCGAAAGTGTGGGCCATTCAAGTCTGCATTTGCATCGCCTGCACCTGCCCTTACTGCTGCTGTAGGTACCAAACATACGAATTTTGAAGAAGGCGGCCGAATACATCACGGCTTTGGAGAATCATTCTCAGCATTGCCTTCATGAGTATGAACGTATTCGACAGCTAAACACAACGCTTGAGCAAATGAGTGAGTACGACGTGAATGTGCTAACAGTCAGATCTTAAAATGAAGCACGGCGTCTGTTCTAATAATTTGAAGATTTTTGTTTTGCAATTGTGGCTGCTGTATTGAAATGTAAGGCCTGTTCTGGTACAGACGCAAACTCGTCAGGCGGTGGTGAGGCAGGGGCTGCAGCCGAAGCTCAAGTGCAGCAGGATCGGCCAGTGTGGCAGCCATTGTTGCATCATGAAGAGTCACATGTGAGAAGTAGAAGTTATAGTTTTCCATGCCAAGCTGCATCAATGGAAAGATTATGTTGGTGGCAAATCTCCATTGATTCATGTGTGTGTGTGACAGGGCTGCCCTTTCGCGTTGTCTAACGCTCGAAAGACAGTATTCATGTGTCATCGGATCGACTCAAAGCAAATCTAGCTGTGAAATAGACCACCGACATATGGATACTCACCGTTAGACTGTGAATGTTTGAAAAAAAAATCACCTCCTCACGTCCCGGTATGTTACTATTGCTCAATGCGAAGCGTGCAAGGGCTTGACAAACATTGGTACATGCATTTGAAATGACTGAGCCGAGAAACAGAAACCGTCCAGGTCGGAGGCAGCTTTGAGAAATCGAAAAAAAAAAAGCTTCGAAATCCAGGAGCAGGTGCTTACCGGGCGACCACTGTGCATCTTGTCGGCGAAGCTTAGCATTATGCCACTCAGCCGGAACGAAGCAGACACGGCGAAGCGATTGCTAACTAAGGGAGAATTTCTTAGCGGTGACATCCAATGTTAAAGAAAGGGTGTCATTTCACTGCCAAGAATAGCCGATTACACGGCAGAGGTGCGTCTTTAAATCTAAAGAGTATCACTTAACATCAGTCGCCGTAGGAGTTGGTCAAGCTCGTTGCATGATGGAATCCTGCGAACCACAATTGTGGTGCAAGCGAGTCAGTTACCCGAAGCGTCCTCTGCGTTCTGCCTGCATGCATGGGAATGAGCTGTTTTTGCAAGAGAAGGGCAGAATTGGCATTTAAAGATGATGCAGGTCGTAGATTCAATTTGTGCTGCACTTGGCTTGCAAATCACTTCGGTATAAAAAAAATGATAACATAAAGAATAGCATATACAACAGACTCTACCTTAAAGAGACAGAAGAATCTTTACGGCTATCACCACAGCTTGTAGCGACCATAAAGGATCGCTCACATCAGGATTCGAACCGGACACCTGGGGCCGCTGTCGTAACAAGAAACCACCTTACCTAATGAGCCATCACGATGTTCTCCGTAAATACATGAAGGCCAATAAATTGCTAACGCCGATTGCCTTTACGCTAGCATGAACTGTGTTGTTCAAATGGTTAAACTGAACATGCTGATTGGTAGCTCGGTCTCAGAGCAGCAAAACGCATTTTTTAACGCACTATTTTCGAATTGTGCATGCTTTTTTTTTATGTGTCATTCCTTGCAGGGCAGCAACTCGAGCTGGGCTCCAACAGATCTTAGACGACCATATGACGCTGGTTTTCAGATGCTGTCACTTACAAACTAACCGACACACCAACAACTCACCGTTTCCTCGTCGTATGTGTCCCGTGAATTGAATTTAACCATACGAACGTGTACATGTGTACTTTTATTTATATAAAGCATGTCCCAAGCGAAGCTACGAGTTTGTTTGAATTGTATGCAGAAAGTCGTGTTGCATGAAACTTTTGCTGCAGTTTGGTCCGTTAGCAAGCACTTTTTGACCGCTCACGACATAGGCTGAGTTCGATTGCTGAGTGTCCTGCAATTGCTGGCCGGCACAAAACGACGGATTAGCTAAGCACAGTATAGCCTATCAGTTTCCCCTCAGACCACGACGTTCCTAGATGTACGACCGCCAGCATTCGATTGCTTCGGCTGATTTGATCGGCCGGACGCAGAGTACTTGCTGCCCCAGCAGTCGGTGCTCTGCTGACAGTGAAGCTGCCCTGAAATGTGTAAGGCGGTATGTGCTTAGGGACAGCTTTCTCAATGGTGCCCCATCTTCCCGTTCTCCTGATCTCGTGTAAACTTTTCCATTTCCTACTTGACCAAGCGTCCAGGGTAAGGCGAGTGTTTGGTGCAGACGGAGCAAATCGCCAGTTATAGTTATTCTTGTGCGTACGGTTTCTGTGGAGCATGGAACGTATACACGCGTGATTAAAGCAGTCAAAATTACTTTAAAGAACACCCCGAGAGGCTCTGCTGCCGACCACCATAAGTGCAACAAGGGTCAGTGGGGGACGAACCAGTCATCAGGTACCAAAGGCCCTAATTCCGCTCAGCTTATGACCCTGCGAAAGCCGTATACGTTCGAAACGACCATTCGCTCTAAGCCTCTCCCGATCAGGGGTGATCGGGCTCGTTCGTAGTCCCTCCCGCCAGTATTTGTCGCTCACAGATTGCCTCCCCACAATAGCCCCAGGAGTTGCCGTCACAAGCAAATTGCCTTGGGAGCTGATTTGCGGAGGCAGCAGCAGCAGCAGCAGCAGCAGCAGTAGGCTGAGCGAAGCTTCTCCCTCCTGGCAAGTGCAGGTACTGGCAATCGCCGCGAAGGACCAGCACAGGCTGCTGCAAGGTTACCGGCTAGATTGCGGTTACTGTGCGGCAAGTTTACCTCCATTGCAGCTGACCACAGGCCTCCAGACCAGGAAGCTCGACAATAGGCAGAAAGAGGTGCAGGCTAAACGAGACGCAGGGGCCTGCCAGGTAGCCACAACGACCGGTCAGTGACCTCTTAGTCTCGCCTCAGTCTTGTCTCTTCGGCTGGTTGACGATAGCAGCCTGGCAAGATGCCCACCCGTTTGGCACGATCACGTAAAACCCCACCGGACTGCCTTGGCTCACGGACAGACCTACCACGGGCAGCACTCCTCAAGCAGCCCTGCAGCTGTATAGGCAGCATGTACATCGAGCTTTGGGGTTCAAATTATTATCGGTCTTTATTTGTTTTTACGAAGAAACACCTGTTTATTACGTTACTTAGAAAGTCCATTACAATGTAGAGTTAGGTGCTGTGAATCACTGTTCACTCGAGTAATCGTATTGTCACGTTTGAGACTGCTCTTTAATTTTATGTTTAGTGATTCCCTTGGACCATTGCAGGTCAGAGAGCAGTTGCATGTTACGATAACTACGACGTTCACGACAGATAAGCAGTGAATGCATGCCAGCCATTCAAAGCGGCACGGATCGATGGCAATAAGACCGAGGGATGCACAAAGGCAGGGTAAAGGAAGAGGCTGCATGGAAAGGCGAATCTGAATTCGGATATAGAAATTAATATGTGCCGACAAACTGCCGTGCTTACTTGCCGCAGCTATCGTTTTTGTCTAGTGCAGCTATGCGTGCAATGCGAAACTTGTACAAAAAGTGCTACCTACAATGAGGCGGGTCGATTAGGCATTCCTTCCGAAAGCATCGATGAAAAAGCGAGGAAGCGTTTTCCTAGCACAGTGGTACGACGGGCTGCTCCTTTCTTGCGACTCACTCGTATATGAGTGTTGCTCACTAGAAGCCAAGGCACAGACGTTTCGCTTGCATCGGGTCGCATCGCAGGCACCTGGACGGCCGCGCCTACAGAGAAGTCTACGGTGTAAGGACGAGCAACACACCTGGGAAAATCGTGCCGGGAAAGTCAAGTACACGGACAGTTGTGACGGATCTTTCTTTATTATTAAAAGTTGGCTTGTCTCTCACATTACAAGTGGAAGAGACAAATGTTACATCGTGCCAGTTGAATCAACCGCCGCGCCAGTGCTAGGATCGGAGCGAGAGGGGAACCAAGCAACGCTGCCATCGGCTGCAGGTCAAGGCTTTGACCTGGTGACCCCTGCGAGCCGGGCAGTTTGCTTGTACCTCGGTAGGAGTGCAGGTGCTCTGCCGGCCGGCGTCTTTTCCGTGTCTCGACGTTAGTTGGCGGACCAACATGGCAGGTGAAGACTTGGATTTGTCTTGGGAGTTTACCGACGAATTTGACATACCCGAGTAAGTCGAGCACGAAACCTCAGCCGGCGCACCCGGCGAATTGCGACCGAGCCTGGCCGGCCCGGCGCTTGGAGGTCTGGGGCACTGCGCCTGGTTTCTGTGGTAGCTGATCTCCAGTTGGGGTGCCTATTAATTACGGCATCGAGAGACCAATGAATGCTGACGAAAATGACGATGCACCATGACATCGCATTTACGACCGTGTTCAAGACGATTCGATTCCCTGGCGGCCCAAAATCCCAATTGTTCGTCACCCTGCTTGAATCGGGTGAGTCGGCTCGAATTGGTGACGAAGCTATTCTCTGGGCGAGTCCCCAGCACGACCACGGGTAGGGACGTTAAAAAGCCTTGATTTTGTAAGACACGGGCGATGCGCAACATTTCGAGTGCGACGTTCGTTAGCACGGCCCAGTGGATGTCGGTCGACAAAGTTGTTGCTCCTCCCGACTAACAATTCTGCTTGACATGAGGCGTGAGGGATTTGAGCTGCAGTATCGCTTTGGCAACGAGCACAGGTGGGCCCCTTAATACGTGCACTGTCTCATTGAGTCGTATCTTGGGAACACAGCTGCAAGCAGGCTACTTTGAACACTGCTAAAGGCCGGCCAGCAAGACAAGATAACTGCCCGGCAGGTCACTGTCGGTCTCCAAGCTTCGCTTCATAGCTCGTCCAGCCAAAGTCAGCAATCCTTATTGCTAGGCATATTTTTCCTCTTGGGCATGGCTCAAGCCACTGATATTACACAATCACGAGCGACATGCAATCAGTCATAGTAGCTGCTCGACCGAGGAGCTGGCTCTTTTCCGAAACCGTCCTTAGCATGTCTCTCGGTAGCAGGGCGGATCAGTGCCACGACAGTGAGACGGCATATTGCCCTAAGACTTTAAGAAGGCATTTCACAATGCGCAGCACTAGACGCAAGCAGATGCGCCTCAGGTCAAAGTGTGAAACGAGCTGAGCCATCAATCTGGCTGCACGAGCTTCGCTGGCTGCGAGGCCTCGACGAAAACAAGTCGCTACCAGTAGGGTCTAGCGGCAAGAGAAGAAGTGGCCATGAACAGGCGACGAACTGCGGGCAAACGTGGCCACATGTACTCGGTATACATGCTTTGTCTCAGGACACAGAGGTACACATAACATTACACAAACAAGGCTACACGCCAGTCAGGAAGACCAGTGCATAAAGCACTGTGCGTAGGGAAATGGGCAGAACAGCAAAAAGATGTTGATATAATGAGTGACGTAGGCTACCTAGCTGAGGGCAACGGGTGGCATGCAATGGTTCACACAAAAACTAAGGCATCAGCCAGTAACAATGTCAACTCTGAATCGTCGTACGTTGGTTGCTTAGAGGCTAGTGCAGTGGTCGGTAGGTGGAGTCGAGAATCTTACATCTCAGAGGAATGGGGCAGCGTTCGTTCTCAATTCACTCGACGCCTTGCCGAGAACGCGGCTAGCAGCAATGCTTAAGCTGTAGCCATAGCAATGCAGCCCCTTGTGCTCATAGTGTGCACCATGGCAAAGCTGGGCTTGAGCAAAAGCTCTGCTGCCGAGCCACTGTACACTCCGTTGTTGGCTAAAGTGCCAGCGCACCTTTTTGCAGCATCACAGAGGAAGACTACTTGTGGGCGGAGGAGGGCGCAGCGAACTGGCGGCCGGGTGACCTGCCGTCGTCGCTGACAGCTGAATCAGGATTCGTCGTCGGTGATCACTTACTTTCACACGGCGATGAAGAGGTGACTGCAGCAAGGAATCGCTGCGAATGCATTAATTCTCCAGCGAGACGAAGCAGCTCAGCTGCTCACAGTTTGCGCTGTATCATTTCAGATGCTCTCAGCTGATGAAACCGGCGACGCGACTGGTATTGGCCACGGCAAGCTCGGCCGACGAACGTCCGAAGCACTTCCGGGACGCTGCAGTCATCCGCCGGCACGCCTCGAAGTCGAAGCCGCGCCCGTGAGTGCGAGCGCTGCGACCACGCAGCGGATAGCGTGCGGCCCCTCGCCGTCCGAACGACCATTCGGACGGCGAGCAAGAGCTGCGCACCAACTGGGCACCGCTAGGGCGGCCGAGAGGGTCGTGCACGAGTGGCGCACGAGTACAAGCGAGTCACCGACTCACACAAAACTTGAGCGCCACGTAAAAAAGTCCGTTCGTCATCTGTCGCATTTCGTGGCATGAAAGTCACTGAGCATGTTAGCAGTAGGCCAATTCTGATACGGGCTCCGGTGAATAGGGGTGCGTAGCTGTGGACGTTCAAACCGGCAAGAATTTGCTGGCTCAAGAACGAGCGAATCCTGAATTTCCCAAGAATATTACTTGCCTCGAATAGGTGCGCGTGGAAATCTACAATATTTGACTTAAGCCATTTGCCCATTGCGACCAATTTGTTGTACTCCTCCAGGTCCCCTATTCAAAAGGGACTACTTTAGCACGATACACCCTCCGGAAACCTATGCTACGGGCGGTACGCTGACGATGGGCGTGCCCGAACCTACGCTGATTGAATGGTGGCCGTGAAAGCCGCATAGATATACTGACTCCAGAGGTATCAAGCCACTTCGTCCGCGGGAACAACGTATCATGAAACAACCGCAGGTAAGTTGAGACCGAAGAAACGGACCCGGCCAGGTCATAGAGGGACAGCTTGTAGGAGCAACAGGGTATTTATTAGAAGGGGAAAAGACCTACTTGATTCCAGTATGTAGCCGTAATTTTCGACTGTCAATTTATCTCCAATCCGCTGCCTGTTCATCTTGTAAGGCTGCTGCTTCGACTAATGCGCGAGTAACTTTGACAACCGTGTTAATACACGACTGTCTTCCGTGTCTGAATAGTATAGACGCGGATACGGTCGTAAAGGTGTGCCAGAACATGACGGCTACGTGGAAGGAGAAGATTCCGGTGTGGTTTTGGCGAATTCTTTAACGGGAAAAGAGAAAACGTCGGCGCCGGGAATAACAAGATAGCCAGAGAAAGACAGACGGACAGGCTGTCAGACAGAGAAACAGAAAGACAGAGACCGAGAGTGAGAGACGGACACATAGACTCAGAAATTGACTGAGGGCAAAGAGTGACGGGCAGACAAAGACACAGAGAGAAAGAGCGAAAATTAGACTGATAAGAGAGAAGCACACAGATTGAGACGGGCCTAGAAATGTAGAAACAGATAGGAAGAGAGAGACGGAATCAGAGGAAGATAATCGAGGGCGGGGCCAATACACAGGCAGATTGAGGAAAAAAAACATATGGGGACAGATCAAAGTGACAGAGCGTGAGAGAGAAAGAGACAGACAGGCATACAGAGACACGAAGAGACAGAGACAGAAATACTGACAGACAGACAGACTACAGACTGACAGAAAGATAGACCGACTGGGAGATAGACAGAGTTGAAAGAGAAAGAAATGGACACAAGCAGAGCAACGGACAGGCTGTGATACAGACAGACACAGGTGTGGAGAAAACACCCCAACGGTCAGGTACAAACTCG
Source organism: Cristatella mucedo (assembly GCA_009760855.2). Taxonomy (NCBI): domain Eukaryota; kingdom Metazoa; phylum Bryozoa; class Phylactolaemata; family Cristatellidae; genus Cristatella; species Cristatella mucedo. Next base: position 24,993 of record WPIO01000435.1, read on the forward strand.
AAGAACGTCGAGATTGAGTGACAAAGGCATAGTCGTATGCGGGTATGGAGACATTAATGGATAAAGCAGTTTTTTCTATATGCCCCTAATTAACGAAACAGCTGTGACAATACTTGTAGCCTATGTGTCGCGAAATCTGCACCGCCGTTACAGAAACCAACTATTCTATATCAAGACGGTCTCCAAGATTCCAGGAGCACGGATGCACTGTTGTTATGCTGTACTGGTTTGTCTGTCGGTCAATCACAGACTGAATGCGATTCCTGCTTGCCACGTCCACCTTCGTTGTCAGTCTTGTACAACGTTCGTAAGTTGTTTGCCTCCCAGTTCTTGCCAATGATCTCGGTGACGGACCTTCATGCGTTCTTGCAGTCAGACCGCCGTGCTCGCCATAATGCAGTTGAGAAAGAAAGACGAAACTACCATAAAGAAAGCTTGGCCAAGCTTCAAGACCTCTTGCCAAACATGCGAGGTCGAAAGGTATGTCCGCCTGTTGACTAGTCGAATATTCTGCTGCCCACTGCAGATGCATTGGCTTAACATCGTAGTCAATTTCATGAGCCCTGAAATTGTCAAGGATACTCAAAGCTAGAAAATATTGCTCGCCTATTCGTTGCTGCCTTGATGAAACTTCGGGCATCCGTCCCGGTACATCAAAGGGCGACTTTTAGCTTTTGCTAGTCCATCTATACTGGACCGTGAAGATGCAATGACACATTGAAAATCCCGGACAGCTAACACTTTCCAAATCCCGTATGAGTACCTCATTCATCTGCTGTGCAACAGAGTTTAGACATACACTGCTACAAGTAACCTTTCCGCTTTTTCTACATATTCAATCGGTAAATATATGCGTGTGCACATACAACTTTTCTAGTACGTGCTATTTGCATCGGAAGTATTCGTGAGTGAGTACTTTTGGTGTGGTCATGATCAGTTTTACATTGTCGGCCGCTGATTTCGACGATCTAGTTTCAAGGTCGGTCAAGTGGCCAGCTGTAGAGTGGCGAAAGTGTGCGCCATTCAAGTCTGCATTTGCATCGCCTGCACCTGCCCTTACTGCTGCTGTAGGTACCAAACATACGAATTTTGAAGAAGGCGGCCGAATACATCACGGCTTTGGAGAATCATTCTCAGCATTGCCTTCATGAGTATGAACGTATTCGACAGCTAAAAACACAACGCTTGAGCAAATGAGTGAGTACGACGTGAATGTGCTAACAGTCAGATCTTAAAATGAAGCACGGCGTCTGTTCTAATACTTTGAAGATTTTTTGTTTTGCAATTGTGGCTGCTGTATTGAAATGTAAGGCCTGTTCTGGTACAGACGCAAACTCGTCAGGCGGTGGTGAGGCAGGGGCTGCAGCCGAAGCTCAAGTGCAGCAGGATCGGCCAGTGTGGCAGCCATTGTTTGCATCATGAAGAGTCACATGTGAGAAGTAGAAGTTATAGTTTTCCATGCCAAGCTGCATCAATGGAAAGATTATGTTGGTGGCAAATCTCCATTGATTCATGTGTGTGTGTGACAGGGCTGCCCTTTCGCGTTGTCTAACGCTCGAAAGACAGTATTCATGTGTCATCGGATCGACTCAAAGCAAATCTAGCTGTGAAATAGACCACCGACATATGGATACTCACCGTTAGACTGTGAATGTTTGAAAAAAATCACCTCCTCACGTCCCGGTATGTTACTATTGCTCAATGCGAAGCGTGCAAGGGCTTGACAAACATTGGTACATGCATTTGAAATGACTGAGCCGAGAAACAGAAACCGTCCAGGTCAGAGGCAGCTTTGAGAAATCGAAAAAGCAGCAAGCTTCGAAATCCAGGAGCAGGTGCTTACCGGGCGACCACTGTGCATCTTGTCGGCGAAGCTTAGCATTATGCCACTCAGCCGGAACGAAGCAGACACGGCGAAGCGATTGCTAACTAAGGGAGAATTTCTTAGCGGTGACATCCAATGTTAAAGAAAGGGTGTCATTTCACTGCCAAGAATAGCCGATTACACGGCAGAGGTGCGTCTTTAAATCTAAAGAGTATCACTTAACATCAGTCGCCGTAGGAGTTGGTCAAGCTCGTTGCATGATGGAATCCTGCGACCCACAATTGTGGTGCAAGCGAGTCAGTTACCCGAAGCGTCCTCTGCGTTCTGCCTGCATGCATGGGAATGAGCTGTTTTTGCAAGAGAAGGGCAGAATTGGCATTTAAAGATGATGCAGGTCGTAGATTCAATTTGTGCTGCACTTGGCTTGCAAATCACTTCGGTATAAAAAATGATAACATAAAGAATAGCATATACAACAGACTCTACCTTAAAGAGACAGAAGAATCTTTACGGCTATCACCACAGCTTGTAGCGACCATAAAGGATCGCTCACATCAGGATTCGAACCGGACACCTGGGGCCGCTGTCGTAACAAGAAACCACCTTACCTAATGAGCCATCACGATGTTCTCCGTAAATACATGAAGGCCAATAAATTGCTAACGCCGATTGCCTTTACGCTAGCATGAACTGTGTTGTTCAAATGGTAAAACTGTACATGCTGCTTGGTAGCTCGGTCTCAGAGCAGCAAAAAGCATTTTTTAACGCACTATTTTCGAATTGTGCATGCTTTTTTATGTGTCACTCCTTGCAGGGCAGCAACTCGAGCTGGGCTCCAACAGATCTTAGACGACCATATGACGCTGGTTTTCAGATGCTGTCACTTACAAACTAACCGACACACCAACAACTCACCGTTTCCTCGTCGTATGTGTCCCGTGAATTGAATTTAACCATACGAACGTGTACATGTGTACTTTTATTTATATAAAGCATGTCCCAAGCGAAGCTACGAGTTTGTTTGAATTGTATGCAGAAAGTCGTGTTGCATGAAACTTTTGCTGCAGTTTGGTCCGTTAGCAAGCACTTTTTGACCGCTCACGACATAGGCTGAGTTCGATTGCTGAGTGTCCTGCAATTGCTGGCCGGCACAAAACGACGGATTAGCTAAGCACAGTATAGCCTATCAGTTTCCCCTCAGACCACGACGTTCCTAGATGTACGACCGCCAGCATTCGATTGCTTCGGCTGATTTGATCGGCCGGACGCAGAGTACTTGCTGCCCCAGCAGTCGGTGCTCTGCTGACAGTGAAGCTGCCCTGAAATGTGTAAGGCGGTATGTGCTTAGAGACAGCTTTCTCAATGGTGCCCCCATCTTCCCGTTCTCCTGATCTCGTGTAAACTTTTCCATTTCCTACTTGACCAAGCGTCCAGGGTAAGGCGAGTGTTTGGTGCAGACGGAGCAAATCGCCAGTTATAGTTATTCTTGTGCGTACGGTTTCTGTGGAGCATGGAACGTATACACGCGTGATTAAAGCAGTCAAAATTACTTTAAAGAACACCCCGAGAGGCTCTGCTGCCGACCACCATAAGTGCAACAAGGGTCAGTGGGGGACGAACCAGTCATCAGGTACCAAAGGCCCTATTTCCGCTCAGCTAATGACACTGCGGAAGCTGCCTAGCTACGAAAGCCACTATTGCTAGCCTCTATTGCATTTCAGAGTGACTTGATTTGACAGGACGTTCACGACAGACAAGCTGTGAAGGGGAGCCACTGATTCACGGTAGCAAAGGTCGATAGCAATAAAACCCAGGGCAGAGACTGGAAGACTAGGAAGAGACCGCTTTTAAAGGCGAATCTTGATTCGGAATCTAAACATGCCCACAACTTGCCACGCTTTCTTGTCGTAGCTATCGCAGCTTCAGACTGCAGGTATGCGTACACGACGAAACCCGCACAAAAAGTGCTTCCCACTATGAGGCGGGTTGATCAGGCTGTGCTTCAGAAAACATCCATGACAAAGTGGTGGAACATTTTCTTAACAAACGTTACGATGGGTTGCCCCTTGCTTGCGACTCACTCCTTATATCAGTGTTGCTCATCAGACGACAAGGCAGAAATTTAGGGCTTGCATCCCTGGGCTTCACACTCACTTCGACGGCCTTGCCCACAGAGAAGCCGCCGTACGAAGCCCGAGCAAAGTGCAAGCGGAGCCAAGCAACGGTGCCATCGGCTGCAGGTCAAGCCTTTTATTTGGTGACCCCCACGAGCTGGGCTTGTAGCTGGTACCTCGGTCGGTCTGCAGGTGTCCTGCACACATACCTGTGAGCGCTCACGACGAATATTTACTATTTTTTTTTCCTGCTAGGCATAAGTTAAATAAACAAAGTTCTTTGTCTCCCCGTTCTGCAGTAGCATTCTATCGTATGTTTCATGCTGTCCTAAAGTTAAGACATTGCGAGTTTGCGTCTAACACATCGATCTTCACCTCAGCCTTTAGCTCAACGCTTCGTCTATGTTCTAATATGAGGTGATGTTATAAATATGCTATCTTGGGGTCAGTGGTTGATTTCGCTAAGAATACCTTTTCGCTATTATTTATACGAGAAGAAGCGTAAGACAAAATCTAATTGCTAGATTCTCAAGGAGTTTAACCGTTTAATTTATTTCCTAAGCATTTAGTTAGGAGCTTTAAATCACAACCAATCTATATTGGTTAATAATTTCAACTCACTGTAGGTGAAAATGGGAAGCACCTTTTAGGCCTTGAATCAAGTAAAAAAATTTCAACAACGTGAACAATCAACCTTTGGTACATTTGGATCCGAAAAAGTGGGAAAACGGTTTCACATTGCAACTTCCAGCGTCTTAAATTACAGACCTCTAAAGTTCTAGGTTTAGCTTGTAATAATATCCTGTCCTTCCACGGCTTGACTCTTTAATAGCTAGCTGAACTGCTACACCATTTTCAGCCTCCTCGTGCCCTTAGGTCCTGTATGGACAATAAATTAGCCGTTCCATTCGTCCGCCTAAAGACCGTTGGTGACAGAAGCTTTAGCTCTGCAAGTCCCAGACTGTGGAGCTCGCTTCCACAATTCCTATGCAGCGACAACTACTCTCCTACGCTTCCGACTGTGGTTCATCCTCACCAGCCGTCCTCTTCGTCGCGCCGCCATCGTGCGCGCGAGCACACTACACGCTCGTCACACTTAGCACTTCCTGCAGATTATCACTTCCGGTATCTTAACGGCTTGTCGCCGCGACGAATATTCCTCACCCGCTTATATTCTTCTAGCTGCTGGCAGTCTGCAGGACAGCGTTACCCACGATCGTATCGATAAAGCTAAGAACGGACGATGCAGTCTCGCAGAATCGCTAGAATCCCGGCGACGCGACTGAATTGGGCCGGTTGAGCAACGGATACAGAGCCAAGCTCTTACGCTGACCCACAAGGCCCGCCACGGCCTGGCTCCTTTGTACCTAGCTGAACTGCTGCATCAGTCTCAGCCTCTTCGCGCCCTCAGGTCCTGTATGGACAATAAATTAGCTGTCCCATTCCTCCGCTTAAAGACTGTTGGCGGCAGAAGCTTTAGCTCTGCAGGTCATTGACACTGTGGAACTCACTTCCACAATTCTTACGCAACGACAACTACTCTCCTGCTGCCGACTATGGCACATCTTTTTCAGCGGTCCTGAGCTGCTTCTTCCATGCTACTCACTACCTCAACTGCTCTCCTGACTCTGCTTTGCTTCCTACTTTCTCTCTGTTGCGTGAGACGAAGTCTGTTGGCTACCGAATGCGTACCGAAAGCCGCTTGCGATGTGCGCTATACAAAACTTTCCTGCCTAGCACCCACATGGTCTTTGTGGCTTTGCGGAGTTACAGACGGAGTTAGATTACATTACATTATGGGTTTTCTGGAGCCTTTTTATTCTATCCCGTATAAATTATTAATGCCATAAAGGTTCTCAAGCCTTGCAAAGTTGCGCGTTGGATAACGGAAATATAATGAGCGTCGCATAGCCAAAAAAAATTTGCGACGATGATTTATTTCATATTTATTCACCATTGCTTCTTTTGTTACAGCCGGAATACACCGGAAGAATCGAGTGTGTGTGCTTGATTAAACAACGTGATGACTGTCTGCACGAGGCAACTAAGAACTACAACGCGAGAGATCGGTAGCATCAGAAAACTATCGATCCGATTGATGACCCCTGTCCTCAAATTATAAGCAATGTCCTGTATTTCATATTACAGATGTGCGACATAATTGATCAACCCTGGACGGTTTGTAATTATTGCAGCTACAATTGGCAATATTAGAGAAGGTTAACGAAATGGCAGATGACTTCGCAAAGCAGAAGGTTTCCTCCAGCAACGCCAAGTCTCATAATCTTAGTAATTTGACCATTGGTCATGATTCTATTTGCAGTGAAAATGCTGAAGTGAATTTTCCTCACACGAATGACATGCGTAGGAGTGATATATTTTAGAGGAATATCTTATCAACCGGATATATCACGACTTGAGTTTTTTCTTTATATGAAAACTACTTATCAGTATCGCAGCTTCAACATTCGGGTCATTTAAGCAGGGATAACATTAAAAACTTAAATGCAAAGTTGGCTGTAGCCATCCAAAAAATCTTTGAGCTCTGAATGAGTTTTTAAAGCAATGGCATGTAGTGAGTTTTTCTCCTTGTCTACATTATGCGAGGTTCAAATTCAACTTCACATTATACCAATTCAATAGAAAATATCTTTCCTTTTTCGAGCGTGCGTACTGAAAATTCATTTGAGCTTGGATCGTCACAGGATGAGAATTGCAATGGTTTAACCACCATAAGCTTGCATGCCGAGCTGGTTTGGTCTGGCGGTTAAGATGCTCGCACCGACCAAGGTCTGACTGGGGGCGTGGGCTCGAGCCCAGAGGCAAATGTGAAGTGCCTGAATAAAGATTAAGTTCTCTTGGGGCGCTATGAATTATTATTATTATTATTATGCGTTCAAAAGTGACGACATTCGCAGTATCCTACATTAAATTTTCTATTAGACAGGTTCCTATATAATTTAGCTTTACTTTTACGTAGGCCGTCGAAATGCCGCGCCATGAGCTGAGCAAATGCAAGTAGGAAACGTAGACCAAAGCTATAAGGTAAAGGATGTCGCATCGGGTGCGTGGACCGGGTACTATAGTGCCCATGCGCCAGGTGGGCTACGTAGTATCCGAGTCGTGGGAGTGCTCTTGATAATGGACTCAGACTCGGCTCCGGTAGCCAACCTTAAATAGGAAGCTAGCTTGAACTAAATGAAATCCTTTCGCTTGGTTCTATCTTGTCCGTTCCTCACGGTCCGCCCCATCTCTGTCTATCCCATCTATATCATCGGCCTGCTCATCTGACCCCACCCCTTCGCTTCCATTGCGTTTCTCCCGAAACTCTTGTGCTACTAACAGTTACAAAGCATGTTAAAATAAATGGATAACCTCAACCCTTAAAATATCTCGCAACCATAGAAAATGCTGCCGTAAGAAAATGCCGCCGAGTAATTGAGTATCCAGCGCGTGTGCAGCACTTACGTGAGTAATATTCTGAAGTCAATTATTCCTTTGTAATCCGGTCAACTTCTACAGAGCAGTTCATTTCTTTATATATAGTGGGTTCAGTATCGTTACATTACCTCCACTGGGGCTTCTGCAATAAAATTCTACGCCATTGACGCAGCACATGTACTACTGGGCACATGGTCCTTGCAGATGCGTGGCAAATACTAACGGAGCAGACGCCTTGACGTACGGCTACCAAGTCGTAGTAGCCTCACCAGTACACCCAAGCATGCCGACTGCAGGTTACCACGGCAGAGACCAAGAGTGGTTATAAATTAATATAACAAGTCAACGTCTTTGACGTAGAAAATTCAATTCCATTCAATTCCAGGTTGGCACGCTTAATACATAGCCAGGCATAGCATAATACTACCTCATTCAAAGCCCGTGTAAAACTGACTCAGAATTACTTGAGTTTTACTCTTGTTACAGTCTAAAAATAGATCGTGACAAATGCATTAGTTAATCCTTATAATTCAGGAACATAATATCATCAGTAGTAATAAATTTGGTACTATAGAACTTTAAGATAACCAGACGTCTATGTACGAACTCAGGATGGCTCAGGAGGGCTGCTGTCCGCAAGAACATCAAGTGACGTATGAACCCCGAACGACATTCTGGGGCAAAATCAGAGTACGGCTGCCTTTCATTTTTGACGCTCGTAGGTCAATGCATTCGTCGAACGCAGCTACGCTGCTCTTCCGAAAGCTCTGTGTCAGTGATGCGATTATAATCGCATGATGTACAGTAGTGGAAGGAAGCTCTCCTTGGATGAATGTGCATTTGCCCTCATTGGATGAATGTGCATTTGCCCTCGTTGGAAAGCCAACACCGAGCTCGAGGGCAATAATATGCGAATAGCCGCGACTTTTCAATCATTTAATATAGTCATTATATAAAAATACGTAGCCAATTGTGATAAAATCCTCTTTTTTAAGAGAAGATTCAAGATTAAAAGCTTTCATAACACGAGCGTACAATAAAGTTAGCAAACCAGTTTCTCGCACAAGCGATTTATTTTGCCAATCGCTTGGCCTCGGATTCGGTGTTGCCATATTTTACTGCTCCACGGTACACACGAGCATTGTTATTTATTAGTCAGAGATTTATAGATTGGTGTGGACCAGACACGGGCAAATTACGGCCCGCGGGTCATATACGGCTCGTTAGGCTTTTCAATCCGGCCAGTCGAACTCGTCAACGTTATATTATTAGATTAAATTTTATTATAAAGATACCTCAATCATTTTATCTAGCTGTAATTCCCATCTTTCCCCAGCAGATTGTGCACCCCGGAGACATTGACCCTTGAGTGTGATGCATTACGGTTACTCTCCACTTCATCTTGTCGCTTTGTACTTTCATCACTTCAGTAAAAATGAGCGGACCGAAGACAAGAAAAGTAGACAGTGAGTGCCGAGTGTTAACTAAAGAGTGGACAACAAAATAGGTTTTTACTGAAGTCCAATCAACAGCTGTATGTCTGATATGCCAAGAAACTGTAGCAGTTTTTAAAGTAAACAACATCAGCCGTCATGTTGCCACAAAACATGCTAACTACGCCAGTCAACAGTCTCCACGAGAACGGGCGGCTACAGCTCAGAGATTGACGGCTAATTTACAGACTCAGCAAAACTGTCTTCACAGACAAAGTGCGATTCAAGAGTCAAGTAGTAAGGCAAGTTTTTTGCTGGCATTCAAATTAGCAAAGGCCAGTAAGCCTTTCTCCGAAGGCGAATTTTTAAAAGAATGCACGGTTGAGACAGCAGGTCTCTTGTGTCCAGAGAGCAAAGGCAAATTTGAAAAATCAGTTTATCAAGCAGAATTATGACTCGCCGTGTGGAATTAATTGACGAATATATAGCCAAAAAATTAAACAAAAAGACGGATTCCTTTAAGTTTTATTCACTAGCCCTGGATGAAAGTAACGAACTAAAAGACACTGCTCGGCTCCTAACTTTTATCCGAGGGATTAGCGACAGTTTTGAGATCACGGAAGAATGTTTTACCATGGAGTCCATGAAAGGAAAACCGAGGGGAGAGGACTTGTATAAGCAGGTGTCTGATTTCATCGAGAGAATGAAGCTACCTTGGAGTAAACTTGCCAATGTCACCACGAGTGGATCGCCAAATTTAACCGGGAAAAACTTTGGGCTGCTAAAAAGACTACAGGAAAAAGTAAAAGAGGACAGTCCTGATTAGTCCTGATCTCATGTGTGTGAAAAGACATTCAGCGTCATGAACATCAACAAAGCCCGTTACATATCCAAATTAACTGACCAACACCTCGGATCTATCTTGAGAACTGCCGCAACAAATATAACACCAGACATTGATGCACTTGCTAATAAAGAATACCAACAACATCGTTTCCATTGAAACTGAATGGAATTTTATTACTACATTATTAAATTAATAAATGTGTAAAAAAAATCACAATAAACTAAGCACAATGGTGTTTTGTTGCCTGTTAAAGGTGAACTCTTTTCATGTAATGGATCGATTCAAAAGTTAGCACACGCACCTGGTGCAACTGTTCGGGCGGGAGTTTCGTTACTACGAATTCCCTATACGTGTTTGGTGTGTGTGTGTGTGTGTGTGTGTGTGTGTGTGTGTGTGTGTGTGTGTGTGCGTGCTCATGTGCATATGTGTGTGCGTATGTAGCCTCGTGCTCTGGGGTTAATTTCAGTGTGTGTGTGTGTTTGTGCTCGCGAACGGGCATGTACGCTGCTACGTGTTTTCATGGTCATTGATGTGACGTTTTATGGTTTTGGTGTGGTGCATACCTACGATCCAGGTCGTGAGTCCTTTAGCGGGAGATTATTTATTGCCTACTGTGAATAGTGGTGATAATCGGTGGGCTTTTTCCGCCGCTTTATAAATAAAGCTGTTGAATTAGCTAAATTTCTACTATTGAAACGTTCACACAAGCAGGTGTGTATCAAGTGGTAGCGGATCATCTGAAGAATCGATTCGACAAGATCTAGAGAATCGATTCAAAAGTTAGCACACGCAACTGTCGCAACTGTTCTCGGGCAGGAGCTTCGTCAGTACGAATTCCCTATGGAGGATTAGCTTTTAGGCTTTGACCTTTGACCTTCCAAGACATTCTGGATCTTCTAGACCTCTTCCGGGGGCTAAATCAGGCTGCAGCAAGCAGCTTCTTACATTTCTGGGTCGAGTACGCTAAACAAGGTCAGAGTAAGTTTCAGCCTGTAATCATCGCCGATCGCAATCATCAGCATCTGGGAAATCACAATCATTATAGGCCATGGCAAGTGATTAATTTAGTATTTTCAAATATATTTTGTACAAAAATATTGTTTATACACAGTAAGCGTTAAGGAAGCCAATACATTGTTGTGTGCCAGTGAATGAGCTCTGTGTTTGCTTAAGGGGCTCCAATTACAAAGAATCGATTCGACAAGAAAATGTGCCACATACTTGCATGAAAGGTTTTTCCAAAGTGTATCAACGCCAGCATTTGTAGTTTCATTTGGTGCCTAATGTTTTTTGACTAATGTATTGTAGCATTCAACATCTTCTATTGACTAATAAACGCTGGAGACTGCTCGAGAAACAAGCTCTATCAAATGAACGCATCGAACGGACTTCGGTTCTGGAATTTGCTCGGAGTCTCACATGCAGAGGGAAAGTCAGGGGGTGGCAGGGGTGGTAGCTGCCACCCGTGGCCTGGTAGGTGGGAGCCGAGTCTGACACCCGGTCGGGCGGCCAGCGTCCATGGCCAATCTGAGTGGCAATTTCGACGTCACTTAGACCAATTTTGCTTGCAGGAGGCGCTGGGGTGACGCCCCCAGACCCCCCCCCCTTTGCAGCTACATCCCAGACCCTCTTTTCATATGACCTGCCTTAGCTATACCAAACTTCCAAGCATCGCGACACTCGTGGCAGCAGCAGCTGCCGTGAGGTAGGTGCTAGTGACGTCGATAGGCACTGCATCTCTTTTATCACTGTCTGGTTAGGAGGGCTCGACATGCTGCAAGCAGTTTCTCTTTGCTTTCTTAACTGAACTAATGTCAGAGAATGGTGAATGGAAACTAGCAGATTCAAGTGAAAAGGTGATCTACTCAACGAATAAAGCCCAGCCAAGCTGAAAGCAGATCACTACTCCGGCCTCAAATCCTCGCTGGAAGGAAGTCCTATATACTGTAACTTCCCGAGACATATGAACGTACACAAATAAACGCCGTTTTGTAATTACTCTTCCCTACATCTGCTCAGGTCAAGTAGTTATTGTGAAGGTAATAAAAAATGGCCACGTTTGCTTATGATCTAGTAACCAAATGAACCATTATCTGCTGCTTCACAGTATGACTGAAAGCACTTGTCAGGCCTGATAGTAACGTCGAAAAGTAAACCACATGTGATTGGTCGCGATGACCAATCACAGCCGCACAGAAGCTGATTACTTTGGAAAATAACATTCGAAACCTACACACTCAAATGGTTCCTCCGGGATAATAATAATAGTAGTGTACTTGATAAAGCGCCCTCAGAGAACTTAATCTCTTTCTAGACGCTTTACATTTGCTGCAAAGGGAAATGCAATTAAATGGTAAGTAAAATCATGCTTGAAAAACAGACGAAATGAATAATATGATTAGGGGTGACATGCGCAGGGTCAGCATGCAAATGTGGTTACTGGCAGCATGCACAGTGTCAGCACGCACAAGCACATGAACAACGAATCACAGGGACCCACTAAATGCTGTCGTAAATAGGTGTTTGTAGGTTCCTTTTAAATGTGGTCAGGTCAGGGGATGTTCTGACGCAGGTCGGGAGGGAGTTCCAGGCTTTGGGAGCATATGAACTAAATGCACGGTCTCCAAAGGATTTAAGGTTTGTATGAGGTATTTCTAGACTGTAGGATTCCGAAAAGCGGGTGGTACGATGCTTGGCCTGATGGGGGTAGTATATCTGACAGATAGGCTGGAGCCATAGAATGAAGGGACCTAAAAGTGAGCGACAAAACTTTGAAGTCAATCCGTTGCTTGACTGGTAGCCAGTGCAGGTCGGCGAGAAGTGGAGTAATGTGGCAACTGCGACGCTCACGACAGACAAGCCTAGCTGCAGAGTTTTGCACCAGCTGCAATCGCCTGATCGCACATGCTGGTAGGCCAGTAAGCAGTGAGTTGCAGAAGTCGAGACGGGATGTTACGAATGCATGGACCAACTTGGACGTGGTATCTTTATCTAAACAAGCCCGAATTTTAGCAATGTTATGAAGCTAAAAATAGGCGGATTTGACTGTGGAGCTGATATGGTCGTCCAACGAGAGGTCGCTTTGGAATATGACTGGTAGCCAGTGCAGGTCGGCGAGAAGTGGTGTAATGTGGCAACTGCGACGCTCACGACAGACAAGCCTAGCTGCGGAGTTTTGCACCAGCTGCAATCGCCTGATCGCACATGCTGATGGGATGAATTTTAAAGGTCGCATTGTGTTAACCATTTTGAGTCACGTTTAAAAGACGCACTCTATTATAATTGGCAATGAGGATAGGATAGCTGCCGAAAAATTATGCATCTATCGATCAAGGTCTAAATTCTCAAGATCTCGTGTCAGCAAAGGTACACGAAAATAGGGTCTCGTCATCAGGATTTCAGCCCGACGTGGGCTGAAATGATCGATATCAGCGCTGGCACCGAACCAGCTCGGACTGAGCACTCTAAAGACTGTGCAATCGAAAGACAGCTGCGATCTGTCCATCTGCTACGGCGGCCGAGGATTGTTGTGCGCTTCTGCCTGCTCCTGCCTCACGCAAGGCTGTCTCACAGAACATGCAGACATCGTACGACAGCAACATGCGATCGCATCGCTTGGTAGTGAGATTGCTTGACTGAGAGGCTTGTTCTGAAAGTACTCATTACCTAGTACTTCGTGGCCATCCATTTTCTTATCTCTACTAATTAAAGCAAAAACCCGTCTTACCCTCCGTCACAAAACAAGACAAGCGGCAAGGTGGTGCAGCGTTGTCTTCCGTGACAGAACTAGCATGACTCAGCGAGGTCAGTCCACAGGTAGTGAGTTGCTCGTAGAAACGAAACTAGTTAATGTAGCGCGTGGAAACGCAGCGGGTTGCTTAAACTTCTGAAGAAGGGATCGTCAGCCAATTGGCATCGATCTTCCGCTACCCAAGTTTAAGCCTCTTTAAGAAAGACGACTCTGTCCACTAAGGTATTTCCAAATGTCCACTCCGGTATCTTGTAGAAACTTACATTAAGTCCGATTCGGGCCTTGAACATATAGAGGGTCTTCTCAAAATAAATGATCCCAAAGTTTTACACAAACTTAATTCAACGTGAAGTCAAAAAATGTTCACCAGCGCGTCTCAGAAAGTACTCTTGTCGTGAGTCGAATGCAATCGCTTGCACTTGACACTTCGTGCTCTCATTAGCTACAATGATCTGCACCTGTTCTTAAAAATTTCATAGAGTAAATCATTGCATAGGTCCACTGAGTAATTGAAAGTCTTTTACGAAATTGATCAGATTTTAGGAAGCACTTGAACTCTTAAAATTCTCTATCTGCCCCACGGTTGCAGCTTAAATTTTCATTGTTCGTAAAGGAGGAAGTCGACACCTCAGCGAAATTGGTAGCTGCAGTGGATATGCAAATTTCCACGCTTCTTTAATGACCTTTAGCAAAAATTGATTTATCTCGGAAGTTTTTTAGAGCCGAGATGATAAAAGTTTTTAAATGTTTTGTTGACTTCGATTAAGGAATTTTTTGGTTCAAAGACTCGGCTTAATTATTTAGTTCAAAGACTCAGCTCAACGAATTATGCATTAGCAAAAGGAAAGCTCTGTGCACATTGTTTCTCCTGGATAAACTTTAAAGGTCGCATTTTGTTAATCATTTTGAGTCATGTAGAGAAAAAGTCTCTACATGAAGCGGTAGAGAAGGATGCAGTCGTCTGAAACGGGGACATTTTCCTCCCAGCGCTAGAGAGCGGCCGTGGACGGCTAAAAGCGCGGCTTCGACCTTAACCTAACGTGTAAAACCTTCGGGTTTTCCACTGATGTCTTCACTGTAGCGGTGCATGAGCTGTCTTTGGATTCAAATTTTGCTATTCAAAATATGATCCACTTACCATTTGGTGTGCTGCCGCCACTGTTCAATACCTACCGGCGGGCCTACTTCGGCTGGTACGTGAAAACCTGCCTGCATCCTGCGGTCGCCCTATCAATCACTCGGCTATCAAACCTACGGCTCGCAAATTTAAGGCACTGTTTATCACTCGTGGTAGTAGCTCACTGGCCGCGCCTCAGCACGACGCAAAGAATCGGCCGTCGGCCATTACTAAGGTTTCAATCACGTTGGTAGGTGCGGCGTTTGTCCCCCCTTCCCCCGAGAAATGCCCCCTAGCATTCGAGCAATTTGTGTCGATCTCTTAATCCTTTGCTTGCGAGCTTTAAGTCACCAGTAAACGAACCACCTACATGAACCTGCAGTCACAGTCGGCCGGCAAATTCAAAGCATACTCGCTCCTGCCTGACTGCTTCTATGGTTGGCAGCTTGGCAAAGGTTTGGGCCTATTTAATTCAGCTGGTGAAATGTTAAGGGGCTACTCATCGGCAATCAGTTTGTCTGGGGGAAGGTAGATGCATTTCTGCTGACCAAGGCTTGGCTGACGCCGAGCGCTGGTAACTGTGGTATATCTAAAACTACCCACCCAGGCAGTTAAATCCTACTTAAAAATCGATCTTTAATTAACCGTCCATTTAAATGGTGCTCGGTTGATTTTCTTTTCCACGGTGTCATCAAATTTGCTCACCTCGCCAGATCTTCAAAGGCCAAGGGTAGCCCATTACGCACGATCGACTGCTGCTTCTAAGGAAGCGGCAGGTACATGCAGAGCTTACCGAGCACAATCGTGGTGGGTTTTTCCAAAAGAATAATAGCTGGCACATTTAAATTCGTTAGTGCCCATCTTCTGATGACCTTACAGTGAAATATTAAACAGTCGCTCAATCCTGAGCGACTAATCAAGGCATGGCACGTTAGGAATGGGTTACAAAGTTGACCCGGATGCCGGTCGTAATGGCTAATTTAGAGCGTTTCATATTATAAGTAAAGAAACGCTGGATCCGGTAGGACAAGGGAAAAAATTCGGACCGTTTGAACACGCTTTGAAAACAACGGACGCAAAATCCCGTGTAGCTTGCCGAGCAAATGATCTGCGACTAGAAGATTAAATGTCGCCACCTGGAGTTAATGGACAAGGTTCCGGAGATGCAGTGCGGGTGTCGCGTTAGTAAACTGGAAACCAAAATATAACGGACGCATGCCTCATCCAAAAGCTGCTGTGCTAGTGTGCAATTTCAACAGTCGTGGTCGGGGGACAGGATTAACTTAAAAGTCAAACGCAAGTAAAACGATGTTTTAGTAATAATCAACTATTAAGAAATACCAAAAAATTATTTGGAGGGAACCAAATTTATTTGCTTATTAAGCGATTCTCTTCCTCAATTTCTCTTAATTATTTTTTATGAAAGTATGAATACATTTTAATACATTTCATACATTTCTTTCCTTAATACGTAAGAATCGATTTATGAATTACTGCGTTTTGGAAAGTAATCTAGCCAGTCCTTTAATTGAAGATCAATACAACGCGAATAGACTGTGTAGCATCCAAAAGATTTCAGCACCACTGCTTGTCAAAGATCACGCTGTCTCCTTAGTCACCTACAGTAAAGAAAGGTTACATCAGCAGACCGGGACCGAGTCACCGGGAACAGACACCAGCAGACAACAAAAATCCTCTGCAAATATTTAATGAAGGCACTTAGCTCTACTGCCCGAGGGCTGAAGCGGCCGCCAATTCTACTGCTTCCCTGAAGCTCTGCTGGTGTCCGTCCTGCGTCCGTGTGGCTCTAGTGGCTCTAGCTAGGACCAAAAAAAGCGTACGCTTAAATTTCTCGTACATAGTTTATTGTAGTAAAAGCAAGCTAGCTTTTACTTTATTGTCGCGCCAGAGTTGTCAAGGTGGGCGAGTCGGTCTCAATCAGATTTACATCGATAACTCCCGACGCGGGATTTTGCGGGAGACCTGATCGATGCGTGCAGTTGAAGCGATCACTTTCGCTGCAGATCGGAGACTACTATTCTTGTTCGTCCTTGACTCTTTCTAAAGCAAGTTTCACCCAGGGTATTACTTCGATGAGTTACAGAATTAGTTCATGCCCGTGTTTCCACTTCAGCACTCCGACAAATGGCTGCAATGGGCTGAATGGCTTTTATCAACGCCAAGGAATTCGTTCGCTAAGTGATTAGCGGATCAAAAGGAAGGCGTTGCTATGCACTGTGAGTTCCTATAACTAAACGATGATAAAACTAACTTACTAGTTATGGGAAAACTCATGTGATTCAGAAATTAAAAAGGCTGACACTCAAATTTGGCTCTGCCAGCATATCTCCTGTTGAATCAGCTCGAAACCTAGGTGTCATGTTCCAAAGTGACCTCTCGTTAGACGACAAAATCAGCTCCACAATCAAGTCTGCTTACTTTCAGCTATATAACATAGCTAAAATTCGGGCTTGTTTAGATAAGGATGCCACGTCTAAGTTGGTCCATGCATTTGTTACATACCGTCTTGACTTCTGTAACTCACTGCTAACCGGCCTACTCGCATGTGCGATCAGGCGATTACAGCTGGTGCAAAACTCGGCAGCTAGCCTTATCTGTCGTGAACGTCGCAGTTGCCACATCACGCCACTCCTCGCCGACCTGCACTGGCTACCAGTCAAGCAACGGATTGACTTCAAGGTTTTGTCGCTCACTTTTAGGTCACTTCATTCTTTGGCTCCAGCCTATCGCTCAGATCTACTCCCCCACCAGGCCAAGCACTGTACCACCCGCTTTTCGGAATCCAACAGTTTACCAATACCTCGTACAAGCCTCAAATTCTTTGGAGACCGTGCATTTAGTTCGTATGCTCCCAAAGCCTGAAACTCACTCCCGACTTCCGTCACGACATCCCCTGACTTGACCACATTTAAAAAGAAATTAAAAATGCACCTATTTACGACAGCATTTAGTGGGTACCTGTGATTCGTCCTTGATGTGCCTATGCGTGCTGACACTGTGCATGCTGCCGCTGACCACACTTGCATGCCGACCCTGTGCATGTCATCCCTAACCATGTTATTCATGTTGTTTATCAAGCATGAAATTACTCACCATTCAATCGCGTTTCCATTTGCAGCGAATGTAAAGTGACTAGAAAGAGATTGAATTCTCTGAGGGCGCTTTATCGAGTGCATTATTATTATTATTATTAGCATTATTATGCATGACCTTATGGATCTGTGCACAACGTTTAAAGAGAACTAAGGCTTTTTCAGCATCGCAGCCTTAAGAATGGTTTCAAGTAGTAACAGCTCGCTTTCGCTTAAATAATAATAATGATAAGTTTTATATATAGCGCCCTCTCAGAACTCAATCTCTTTCTAGGCACTTTGAATTTGCAGCAAAGTAAGCACGATCGAATGGTTAGTTGTAGCAGGCTCAATAAACAGCAAGAATAACGTGGTTAGGGGTAAATGGTATGATGAGCACTTCGTCACCCCGCTTGTGGTGTCAGGCCGACTGACAGGTATAAGCTCGATAGCGAAGCTCATACAATTCTTGAATAAAGTCCATCGGCGTAGAAGGAATATTAGTATCGGTGACTTTGACGAGCAAATATTTCGTTCTTTGACTAGTCCATTAAAAAAGAGTGCAGGAACACAGCGAGACTCCACTGTCCGAAGTAAGCTGTACAATTAAACAGCCTCCGAAGCCTGCACGCGCCGTCCGCACACCCGGAATTGTCAGATGGTCTAGAGCAGCTTGTGCTAGCAGATTCAAGGAAGCAGCGGTACTCGGTCCCACTAAAGCTCCATTTCAAGTTATCGTCAGCGCTGGCTGCGATTCTGTGAGCGACAATCCTTTCGAGTGAATCTCAACTAGCGTGGCGGCATAAATAAATAAAAAGTCCTAGCTGATTAAACAGCCTCGTTTTTATAGCGACAGAAGAGCCTTTACGGCTAGCACCACCTCTTGCAGTGACGATAAAGGATCGCCCACCGCAGGAATCGAACCCACGACCTCGGGACCAAGGTCGTGAAAGCAACCGCCTTGCCTAGTGTGCCATCACGGCTCCAGATACCCAATGCAGGAGATTGTGTACCTGAAAACTCGTCTGCTCTCACTATCTGCTGCTTATTCAAAGCCGATCAGTCGTCTAACCCAAACTCGTGGCGCAGAGCATTGTAGTCCATCTGGTGGGGTCTGTGGCAACGTAACACTATAAAGCAAATTGTGTTATAGAAAATAAATGAAAGTTAGCCTTGCAATAATTATACTTAAGCTTTTTTAAATTGTTATGGTTCAACGAGTAAACGGAACCGTCTTTAGCCGAATTATTCTCGCATCTTGACTCTTTGATCTTGGAGGTAGGTACTTCTGCGTTCGGACTTCGTGGTTTTTGGCGAAGTCACTTTCGGTCCATTGGATTCGTTGATGTCTAACCGCAGCAGGAACAAAAGCACGAGAACTCACATGCACAATCGTTGCAGATGACCAAAAGGACGGAATACTTTAATTGGGTAGTTTTGCAAGTTCCCCGACTATGCATAGCCCAAAGTGGGATTAGCACAATTCTTTGGCCTCTCAGTTTACCTGTTCTCCACAATAGTAATAAAGATAATGCACTTGATATAGTGCCCTTAGAGAACTCAATCTCTCTCTCGGCACTTTACATTTGCTGCAAAGAAAACACGATAGAATTATTAGTGATAGCATGCTCAATAAACGATAACAATAACATGGTTAGTAGTGGCACGCACAGGGTCAGAATGCAAATAAGATTAGTGGTAGCACGTACAGTGTCAGCGCATAAGCACATAAAGGACGAATAACAGGGATCCACTAAATGCTGTGGTAAATAGGGTCGTTTTTTGTTTCATTTTAACTGTGGTCAAGCCAGGGGATGCCGTGACACAAGTTGGGAGTAAGTTCCAGGCTTTGGGGGCATACGAACTAAAGGCACGGTCTCTAAAGGATTTGAGGATTGTACGAGGTATGGGTAAACAATTAGATTCCGAAAAGTGGGTGGGACAATGCTTAGCCTGGTACAGTTAGGTAGGCTGGAGCCAAAGAATGAAAAGACCTAAAAGTGAGTAACAAAACCTTGAAGTCGATGAGTGGCTTGACAGGTAGCTAGGTGCTGGTGCAGGTCGGCGAGAAGTGCTATGATGTTGCAACTGCGATGCTCACGAAAGACAAGTCTAGCTGCGGATTTTTGCACCAGCTGTAAGAGCCTGACTGAACAGACTAGTAGACCAGCAAGCAATGAGTTACAGAAGTCAAGACGGGATGTCACAAATGCGTGGACCAATTTAGATGTGGCATCCCTGTCTAAACAAGTCCAAATTTTAGCAATGTTATGTAGCTGAAAATAGGCAGACTTGATTGTGGAGCTGATGTGGTCGTCTAACGAAAGGTCACTTTGGAACTTGACATTTAGATATCGAGCAGATTCATCAGGATATATACTAGCAGAGCCGACTTTGAGCGTTAGCCTTTCTAATTTCTGAATCACACTTGGTTTTCCCATAACTAGTAAGTTTTATCATAATGTGTCGTACCGCATTTTATATGGCGGATGTCTCCGTTAGCGATTAGAAAGTAGAATGCTACCGTCTTGGCCGATCGCCATCAATCTTACATCGTATCTACGGTTATTGCATAGGCTCGTCCAGGGCTGGTGAGAGGCATTTTGGTGCCCAAGGCGAGATCAGATATCTGGCGCCCCCTCCCCACCATCCATCATGAAATAAAACCTAATTTGTAAGGTGTAAAAGAAATTTATTTTCATAAAGACTCACAAACATGCGTGAATAAAACGTGCGAAGGCACTGCTACATAAAATTTTAAAAGTTGATGTTCAAAACTTGGCTTTCTTGGCTTTTTTCTCGGCAAACTCGCAGGCAATTGCTCTAATGTCGTGAGAAGAAGCTAACTCTGATTCAAGAGGAATCTTTGCCAAGCCAACCAGTCTTGCTGGCACACTGTTGGATGAAGATAATTTGTATTTGTTTTAATTTCGCAAAAACGTTTTTCTCTGCTCGCTGAACTTTGCAAGGTCTGTAAAATTCTGAGGGCTACTTGAAAATTTGGAAACATTCCTAGCAATTTATGCTGCACGGAAATTTTAGGACCTCGTGGGGATTCATAGTCTGGGGAAACCTGCTGGCAACGGCTTGCAGCTCAGCACACAGTTCCCCTCCATCTAGACCCTTGAGCTGTCACCTTGAGTAAGAGACTCCACTAGAAACTTGCACTCGACAATTATATTCTCTTTGGATATGTAGTAAACTTTTAAAATATGCTACAGGAATCTAAACAATGTGCTTTGCTTGAAATCTTATTGAACCTTTCTGCTATAGATTCTACTACCACTTCAAGGACAACAAAATAAAGCTTAACCTTAATAGCCGCTCCTTCTCTTCTTCAATTGTCGGTATGCTTTAAAAGTGGGTTCGATCTCCAACTCTTTAACCATTTGATTTGCATCCGCCAACAGTTTGTAGGAGCTCTCTTCACTTTGGAGAGTACTGCTGTACTTGTTGATGTTTCCAGCTGTTTAGCTCCCAGTATCAAGTCAGTCGATGCCTGCTGTCAAACTTTGCTGGTAATATTTACCTCCAACAAAGTTTTCTACTGGGTAAGAAGCGCTACTAAAAGTAGAAAAAAATAATGTGCTACTTTATTAGCCATAAGTTTTGCTTCAGATTTCATAATAGCTCCAGCCTTTCTGACTCGCATCTTTAAATATCTCAATAAGCATAGACTTTGTCAATAATAATAATAATGATAATGCACTTGATAAAGCGCTCTCAAAGAACTCAATCTCTTCCTAGGCGCTTTACATTTGCTGCAAAAGGGAAAAATATACAGATCATTTGTATAGCGCCCCAAGAGAACTTAATGTCCATTCAGGTGCTTCGCATATGCCTCGGGGCTCGAGCCCACAACCTCAGCCAGACCTTGATCGGGGTGAGCACCTTAACCAATGGACCAAACCAGCGCGGCGTCAAGGTTGTATCTTAGTGGTTTCAGAGTATCAGTTCTACTTTTCCTTCTTGCTTCAATGAGCGGTTTTACCATAACATAACTGCCATCACTGACGTGACTTTTAAGGAATCGCCAAAGCCGGGTAGATGCTGAGAAAAATGAAATATTTGTTGCACCGAATCAAAGATATTCCTACCCTCTATGCAACTCTTTCTGCATCATTTCCAACTAGATTTAGGGAGTGGACATTGCAACGTACATAGAAGGCACGTGGATTTATGTTCAGTATCCTTCTGCACTCCATTCTCCTCGCCTTTCATGTTACTGTTAATGCCATGCCCTTAAAAA